>NDGM010965935.1:0-13888 GCA_002564305.1 Octomys mimax
GAAGCGAGCCAGAGGTTTTAGCCTTGACCATATATGGTAATAAACAGCAGCGAGAGCACTCACCCCCAGAAGGGGTGGAGGGCGGAAGCTAGCCCCATCTCAGGGCGTGGCAGCACGCAGCTCTTCACATCAGAACACGAGGGAGAGAAGAGTACACATTGTCGGAATTCCCAGCATGAAACTGTTTTGAGTAATGCAGGACTGTCAAAGCTGCCGTCAGGGGAAACAGGGACAAATTAGTCACCTAACAAGAGGCACAAGTTAACATCAACTCTATTATTCCTTAAAAATTAAACATCTGAAGAAAGTGCTACAAGTTATTAATGTCAATAAATCTGTGAGGAGTACGTGAATGTTTTTACTACCTACAGTCCCCAATTTACAACAGGTTCACTAGGATTTTTCAGCTTCATCATGGTATAAAACCAATTAGTGTTTAGTAGAATCAGCACTTTAAATTTTGAATTTTAATATTTTCCCAAGTGGTGCCAAGCAGTGACAGCCCACACATCTTCTAGTCAGCCCTGAGATACTGAGTGGAACTATGGGGTGTGGTGTTGCCAGCACTTCTTTTCTTTTTCTTGGATATTATTTGTGTTTGTCAGCTTTCTATTACTATAGTCAACATAAAGGCAGATTTATTTTGGCTCCTGGTTTGGGATGTTTCAGTCTGTGATGGTTGGGCCTAGTTGCTTTGGGCCTAAGGTGGCGCAGTACACTGAGGCAGGGGTGTGTGATAGAGAAGACGCATTCACCTCCTGACAGCCAGGAGGAAGCAGAGAGTGAGAGACAGGAAGGAGTCAAGACCCCTCCCCCCCAAAGTCCCTTTAAATGGTGTGCTCCAGTTACCTAACCTCCTTCAATGAGGCCCCACCTCCTAACTTCTCCTCCTCCCAATCATGCCAAGTTAGAACCAAGCCTAACACAGACTTTTGGGGTCGTTCCAAATGCAAGCTAAAGCATTGTGTTTTGTGTTTTCACATCTCACCAGGTCAACAAAATTTCAATTTGCTATGTACGTGAAGATTTAATGATTTATCATAAAATACTTGTGACGTAACTTTCCCAAAACATAGGTGAATGTACACATTCTGAGACCATTTAAAGTGTGCCTTTATAAACTATGATATTGCATAGTTTTTGTGTATTAAATACATTTATACTCCATGACACAATTCAATTTACAGTTGGCTGATCAGAGCATAAGACTATTGTTAACTGACCAATTCCTAGGTCTATAATTTGTATATGTATAAAAATTCTTGCAATTAAAAAAGAAAGAAACTGAAAAGGTCCAATTAGGCCAGTGAGATAGTGTAGCAAATTAAAGCCCCTGCTTAGGCAAGCTTAGGTAAGCTCTGGGACCACAGTGGCACCACATGCCATGCCAGTGCCAGCCCCAGGATGGGCTGAGCTGGCCAGAGTCTGGGTGTAGTAGAGCATGCCTGTAATCCCAGTGCTGGGGAGACTGAAAGCAAGAGGATCATCATGAGTTCAAGCTACATAGTTAGATCCTGCAACAACCAAATACGTTTAGAAAAAAAGAAAGAAAAGTTCCAGTTTACCCAGTTGATCCAATTTTATACAGTAAAGGTTGCAATGCAATGACCTGAATATTTTGTTAATATACAGACCCTGATTCGTAGCTAGAGCTAGACTGAGGTTTAATATTGTACAGGTGTAGCAACTCCCAGGCCATGTTGGTGCTGTTTGGCAGTGTCTCGTGTTACAGGAGCAAATTATAAAGGAGATCAAGAGTTGTGTGTTGATGGAGTGTTGGTATAAAGGTTGGTGCTAAATGAAAACAAGTCCAAACTAATTCTGAACTTTCTACTTAGCTGGGTGGGCAAATGCTGTGCTAGGAACTAATGGAGAATTTTTCAAAAGGTTGAAGAATAAAATTAATTCCATTTTTATTAATTTGAGTGGAGGAGAGTCAATAGGCTATAGGCCAAACTCAGTGAATCCTCACTACAGAATGTGCCCGTCTGATGCTGAGTGGAGAAAATTGAACAGCACATCTAGACTTGAGAGTACAAGCCCTAAAGGTAGTAGTTGAAAAGGTGTGCAGGAGTGAAGGAGAGGCTCTGAAGAAGGCATCAGAAAGAACAGAAAGCTAACAGTGCAAGTTGGAGAAATTCAGGAACACACTGTTATTTCTCCTCTTTTTCTATCTGGGTGCTGTGTTAGTCTGCTTCGTTTCTATCAAAATGTTTTGGCTCTTTGCTATTTACCTGCGTATACATCCCATGGCTGTAAAGTAATGAAGGGCTTTCTAAAACTTGCTGTTTGAATTTTATATTACATGAACTACAGGATTCATTGTATTTCAGATAATTTGGATTTCACATGTTGCCAACAATCCTGTTTATGGGCGGGTCTCTCTGTATTTATTCTGATTGGCCCTGAAGCAGATGCAGTCATAACTGCATGTATGTTCCAGGTTTTAGAAGTTACCTTAATTAGATAGAAGTCACAGTTGGATATTATGAGAGAGGGAGTGTTTAGCAGTAGCAGGTGTTGTTAGAGAGATGCAAACTACTATTATGTTGGGACTTTCTCTGTCCCAGATGCTCATCCTATATTAGTTTATTATACTTCAGAATAGCTTTTATGATCTAGGTATTGTTATGTTATTATTATTATTATTAGTGTGGATGAGGTCGAAGTAATTTAAGTAATTTTAAGTAATTTACCCAATTTCACACAGCTAGTATAAGCAATCTAGCCTTAAAAACTAGACGTCCTTGACCTCTTTCCATCTCTTTTCCCTATTTGCTTCTGAAGATCTGCAGGTTTGGAAATGGGATGAATGGAAATGATTCAATGATATCCGTAGGAAGACTTTGATACTATATTTGGAGAAAGCCTCATCCTCCATATAAGGGTTAAATACTTTGTTATGCATTGTCACAGCATTACCTGTCCTCCTCCTTTTTATCACATTATCGAAGTTCCTAAAATATCTGTGCTCTTACCCAGGCTTTCCAAGCCTGAGAGGCCAGGAAGCCAGTTGGGCAACAGCGAACAAACTACAGACACCTATGAGACTGAAAGATCAAATCACAGAACATTAAAACACAGGTCAATGAAAACTCAGAGATTTTGCAAGGTTTAAATTAGTATTCATCAAGTGGATAAATAGTTGTTTAGAAAAATCAAATCTTAATTTGAATACGTTCTTGGTTTCAGAAGCTATCTGTTCACGGAATACAAACTCGATGTCATTACAGAATAAAAGGTGTGAAAGAATCAGTCATTGCTTTCTAATCACACTGTTTATAATAAATCATAGTCCTGTTAGAGGGGCCAGGATTGAAACACCCATTTGATCCTAATGATTTAACTTCTCAAGCTTCCTGGGTGAATGCACTCTCTCACTGAGGCTCTGTGACTTGACAGCCTCTAACCACTAAGGCAACAGCCTCCTGTACAGTCGATTCACTTCCATAACTTTTGGAGCCAATTTTATTGATACAACTGAGGTGAGAAATTTTTATACACCCCACACTTGATACTCCATTCTATTGGAAAAAGTCTGGCAGGCAGCTGCGACCACAGTGCAGGGTCTCCCAGCTGCAGAGTGTTAGGATGAGCACACCCACCGCTAATGAAAATTCCACAGGGCAATGAGAACCTTCTAAAAGGTAATGGATTCCATCTGAAAGTGTTATGGGTGAAAGCCTCAGCTACTTAACCAGAGTAACTCTTTGTTATTCAAAGGCAAATAGAATTCGTAGTTTTTGTGCCACTGCTATGGAAAGTGGAGGTAGTAAGAAGAAATTTTTTGCACACATAACAGAGAAAAACATTACAAACTGCCTGACACATATTTCTGTATGAATTCACAACATAAAAATGGCAAACAGAACTATACCTGCTTGAGCTCCATTTTGCAAAAAAACAAGTGTTGCCTGTGGTTATGAATAGCTAATACTACAGTGGTCATAAAGCATATTTTTCTTTATGAATATCAGGGAATATATAGGATTAGCCTCCATAGTATTATATGTGGGAAAATTAAGATCCAAATGTTTCTCTTTTAAATTTTATTTTTGAGTAAATGTACTTACTGCACATAATTCTAATGAGGTTCAGCATGACATTTTGACATACATACAATATGTGAAAGTGCAGTCCACCCTGCCTTCATCTTCCCCTCCCCCACTTTCCAGCTTCTGGTAATCACTGTGTATTTTACTTGACTTTTTTAGCTTACCCTAATGAAACATAGCATTTAGTATTTGTCTTTCTATTTGGCTTATTTCAATTAAAGTAATGTCCTCTCCCTCTATTTTGCTGCAAATGACAGAATTTCATTCTTTATGGCTGAATAGTATTCCACTGCATCCATATATACCAAACTTAATCAATTTACCTACCAGTTGGCAAATAGACTGGTTATGCATCTTAGCTACAACTATAGACATTTTTTATGAGATAAATTGTAAGCACTCTCGTTTGCGGTTGCAATCTTAAGTAATAGACATGCTTATATTAAGTAGGTAGATCTCTCTCATCACCTCCACAAATCAAATTATGATTCCAGTCTTATAAATAGTCGTTTTAGCTATGGTCACAGAAGACTGAATGCAGAAAATACTGAGAGTTTTCTCAGGCTTTTCTTCATTATGTTGTATGAAATTGATTTTCCTTGTATCACAGAACTTCACTGTGTTAACGTGTAGAGATGGAACAATAGGAACAACTTGCCTTCCTCTCAGAATCTGGCTGGAGGATATATTTGTGTGTGAAATCACTTATCAGGATTTTACAAATTTTTTTCTGTCACTAATGAAAGCACACCTTTGAAGGGCCAGCCAAATAGCTCAGCAGATTAAAGCACCTGCAAGCAGGCACAGGGGGAAGGGGTTCGATCCCTGGGCCTGCCATGACAGCTGCACACCCGGGGTGTGCTGAGAGGGTGATTGAGACTGGGAGTGGTGGCGTGCCTGTAATCCCAGTACTTGGGAGGCTGTACACAGGAGAATCACTATGAGGCTGGTCTAGTAGTGAGACCCTGAACACCCTGTAGACCCTTCCCTAAAATATGGGGAAAAAAAGAAAAAAGAAAAAGAAAACACGCCTTTGAAAAAAATCAGGATTTGAGGTAAAGAGAAAACAGAAAAGGAGTGAAGTGACTTCTCCAAGGTCATTTGGAGAGTCTGAGCATGCAGGGTGCCGCCTCTGGTGCGGAACTCTCTCCCGCTGGGCCCTCCAGAGCTCATCAAGGAAAGGGCACCACCTGTCCAACCACGGGCATCTCTGCCCGAGAGCACTCTCAGCCTGAGTGAAACAAATGACCCTCTTAATCAAATATGATTGCAGACCGGTGAGTGCAGAGGCAGCTAATGAATGCTGTGTCCTGCTGCCCAGCAGGTCCCGGAAGTGTAGCGCAACCTGAACAATCACGTGCATTAGGTATTCACATGTGCCACGCTATCCTAGGCTCACTTATGAGATAGACAGAGAAACCAACTCAGAAATGGGCAGTGGCGGTCCAAGTAGAGACCCCTGATTTATAAGAAAATCCCATGTCCAAAAGTCAGGAGGTAATGATTTGCTTAACAAATGAATTCATCGAGTAACTCCAATTAATTCCTTTAAAAACTTTATTTACATCTTTTCAGAAACACATATTTTTGCACGTGTCTAGCTCATGTCTCATGATGCTATGTGAATAACTAATGTATATAATTGTTCCACAAGTTCTCTATATTGGAATGTGCCTTTTCATTAACAGCTTAGAATTTTTTTTTCCTTGTGTTGATCAGCAGTTCTCTTAATAGAAGTCAATGTTTATAAAACTTATAGGAATAAAGGATAACTACTTGCTTTTCACAATGTTACACATAAGCTGTATTTATAACAGTTTCTAGATTGAACATATTTTCAGTGGAAGCAAATAAATACCAAATGGTAGGCTGGGCGTGGTGGCATACACCTGTAATCCCGACACTTGGGAGACAGAGGCTGGAGGATCCTTGTGAGTTCAAGACTAGCCTGGGCTACAAAGTGAGTTTATGGCCAACCTAAACTGCATAGTAAGACCCTGTCACAAAAAGAAGAAAAAAAAAAAAAAGATGACATGGAAAGTAAAAAGTCATTGATCATGATAAGGATTAACTGAAGTCTATCAATTCTCAAATGAATTTCTTTTTATTCATCTCATCACCTTTACACAGCCAATGTATTATATATTATACCTGATATATATATATATCAGTGTTTGATTGCCTTTAATTGGTTGGTTCCAGCTGTGGATAAGACAGAGAAAGCACACTGCCCCTGTACTTTCACTAAACACAGCTCCAGAAACTCAACAGGAGACAGGACTATGGAAAGTGAATAATAGCAGACAGACATAGAAAGTGAACTCAGAGTGCCACCCATCTAGTCTTATTTTTAATTCTAATTCTCCTGTGCCCTAGCTTCTCCTGTGCCCTAGACTATTTGGCTGCTGCAACAGGGACACAAGTAGCAATGGGCCAAACAAGAGTCTCTAATGTCAGTGTGGGATGCTTCCTTTGTATAGTGAATGATGCAGTATCCAATGAATGGGTTTATATCCATGAACCTCTCTGCTCTGCTCTTCTCTTCTCTTCTCTTCTCACTGTCCTCACATCATTTGAAACTGGTGTAAGCCAACTTGTAGATTATGCAAAGAGTAGATAAAGTCCATCTTCCTGGCCAGAGAACCAATAAGGGGTTGTTTCGGGGAACCAGAAACTGCTAGGAAATTATTCCATTGGAGAAGTTCAGGAAAGAGATCCTCATAGTTGCTTGTGAACTCCTGGGCCCATCTCAAGGTGCGTGTGTACTGATCTGACCCTGAGAAGCCTACCATGAACTTTGAGAGTTCAATACAAGTGAAAGAACCATCCAGCTCCTCCAGGTCCTAAGAACGTGAACTGGGCCATGTATGACTGTGAAAGCTTTAAAATAGAATTTGCATTGAAATTACAACCCTCAGAAGTCTGGTTGGAACTTGTGGTCTAATTGATTGCCTTAATAAAAGTATCACAACTCTTCATCAGCTTAAACAAAGCTTAATGTTGCAAAATATAGCATTTAAAAAACCCAGGAAACAATTTGCTGTTACTGGACATAAAGAGAATCAAACAAATTTTAAGTCTCAAGTCAAAATGTCATCAGCAGGTGACAGAACATGATTATTTGGCTGAGATTTCAAAGCAGTTATTATAAATCTTACCCAAGAAGTAAGGGCAAAGCCTCTTTAGAAATGGTGAAAAGATAGAATTTTTTCTAAAAGGTTAGTGAAACTAGAAAGAATCAGATGAAAACTCTTTAGAACAAAAACAAATATAGTAATCAAGGTTAAATTTTCTCTAGTTGAGTTCCATAAGAGAACACAGAGGTCAAAGTAAAACATAAGTGGATTTGAAGGAAAACCAATAGAAATGATTTACTCAGATAATTATATAACAAACACAAAATACTTCCAAGAATGTAAAGAGCCCTGGGTACCTTGCACAAGACCTGACATGAGTGGAGAGAAAACCTAATGTTCATGTCACCTGGGTTCCGGAAGAAAGGAGAAATGCTACAGAAGGCCCAAGTCTGATGAAACAGGTAAACTATAAATCCAAAGGTTCAGCTACTTGTATACAGGATAAAGCCAAAGAAATTCACATCTCATACAATGTAATCAAACTGATGAAGACCTTAAAAACAGCCAGAGAAAGACAATGCTTTGCCTGGAGAGGAGGTATAACTTGAATGAATTCACATTTCCCATCAGAAGCTAGAAAAGTGGCATAGATTTGAAGTACTGGAAAAACAGAAATATCACAAGATGTATATATCCAGCAAAAATGTATTTTCAGGAATAGAGATGAAATAAATAAGCTCTCACATTAAGGAATGTATTAAAAGATATACTAAATCAGCAAACCCAGTCTGAAAGGATTGCTGAAGGAAGTTCTTAAGAATCAAAATAAAGAATACTAGAAGGAAATTTGATAGACTGTTTCCTCCCTGTGAGTTCTTCACAATGCATCAAGCAGTCCAATACAAAAGTACAACATTTTGTGATTACAGTGTCAATAGATATGGACGTAATATTTATATCACTTATAGCACAAAAACAGCGGGGTTAAGGGATCTACAGACAGTGAGGTTTCTGCATTGTAAATAAAGGCTATAAAATTGATTCCAAGTAATAATGAAGGAATAAGTGTGTATTCTATAACTCCCTCAAACACTCACCAAGTAAAACAAACTACACAGTAATGCAGTCTGAATCACAACATATAAGTAAAAATGGAAAATTGATACATTTTCATATAGCAGAAAAGGAAATCAGGAAAAGAAGTCAAAGTAAGGTGAAACAGAGGGAACAAACAGAGACATATACAATGCCAGGCCCAAGTCCAAACACCAATAATTACATTTACTGTGTGGACACATCAGCTAAAGGGCAGAGTTAGATTTTCCAAAAAAAAAAAAGAATGTCAATGTATGCTATCTATGTTAAATTCACTCCAACTATAAAAATACAGGTAATTTTAAAGCAAAAAGACAGAGAAATTCATGCTGTGGAACAATTACATGAAATAAAACTATAATGCTTATATTAATATATGACACAATGAAGTTCACAGCAGAGAACATGTCCAGAAATGATCATACTGCATACATACGTTCAAGTGCCAGTTAACCAAGAAGATATGACAATCCCAAGCATATACACACCAACAAAATTTTAATAGCATTTGTGAAGCAGAGTCTAGAGGAACTGAGAATTTTGGTGGAATTCTTTCTCAGAAGATACAGTCGATAGAACTGGCAGTGACAGAAATCAGCAGCTTTAGAGGACTTGAACCATTCCATCAATTTAATGTGCCTCATTGAAATGTTTAAAATAGTTCACCCAACAAAAGCAGGAAGTCACCTACTGAAGTACTTTCATGGCACATTCATTAAGATAAACCATGTCCTGGGTCACAAAGCAATGCTAACAAAATGGATATTAATGAAGTATGTTATCAGACAATATTAGGATTTTAAAAATCACAAACAAAAATAAAATGAAAATTCACAAACACTTGAAAATTAATTAGTGCACAAAAATGACATGTGGGTCAAGTAGAAGATTTACAGCAAATTTAAAAAGTACTTTAAGCTGAACAAAAATGAAAATATAAAAATGAGGACAGAAGCTAAAACAATGTCCAAAGGGAAATTTATAGATTCAAGTGCTTATACAGAAAAGGAAGTTTTCAGATCAATAACCTGCTTCACTCTTTAGAAACCAGAAAAAAAGCAAAATAAATCTAAAGCAGAAATCAATGAAACTGAAAACAAGAAAAATAGAAAAGAAAAGCTTATTCTCTAAAAATATCAATAAAATTGACAGACTTATGGCAAAACTGACGAAAAGAAAAAAAAATTGTTAGTTAACACTAATAATGGCTAAGGCAGCTGAAGTATCTGTCACAAGTATTGTCACTGATCATTTCCATAAGATAGAAGATAGAAAGATAACAATAAAATACAGAGAAATATAAATTATTTGTCAATGTTTAAATTTAGGAATCCGTATATAAGTCCCGCCTCACCAATTTTCTGTCCATCTAAAAGTGAATAGTCATTCAATTCCCATCTTTGGATTTCGACTGCAGTTTATTCTCATAATTCTTGCAATATTAGTCCCTTTACTTTTTTGTTTTTGCTTTTTTTTTCAGAGCTGGGGACTGAACTCATGCCCTTGAGCTTGCCAGACAAGTGCCTATTCATCTGAGCTATCTTCCCAGCCTAGTCCCTTTACTTTTTTATGTTTCTGTATATTTTTATCTCCTTCTGACATAAATCCTGAGGAGAAACTACAAATTATATTTACTTTTTAATATCCAGCTCCTCCTACATGACATGCACCCCATGCAAGCTCAAAGTCTAGCGTAGGAGCATCTGTGTGATAGGCACAAACGCTTACATAGAACATTGTCCGTTGTATAATTCAAAGAGGAGCTATGGGGAATAGCAAAATCAGGTTTGCCTCTGGACTCCATACTAGTTGGTAATTTGAGCAAATTGACCCAAGTGACTCTTGGTTTTCTTATTTAAGAGGACATTCATAGTATCAAATTACAAAATTTTTGTAAAGTCCAGATGAAAACAGCACCTAATTCTGTGCTTGCTTGTGTTAGAGCAGATGCTTAGAATTGTTGGATGTGTTAACCATGCTGTTGCTGTATTGTCAATCAGCACCGAACTACATCTTGGAGGACTGGAGGACTGGTATCTAAATTGTATTCAGCCCAAGAATACAAAAATTATCCACAGCCCATGAATATAAAGATGATACCCTGTAATAAATAATCTTTATTTTATAGTAATGCAGAAGTGCATTTATATTACAAGTAAGTGTACATACTGTATTTTTGCCTAAAAATATCTTTTTTCTATATATTATGAATGAATAAAACTTTGTAGATACAAAAATAGAGAGAAAATAATCCATTCTGTGTATTTCAGATAAGACACAATTTTAAAATCAAGGCAATAAAATGTTCCATTAAGTAACTATGGACTACAGAGATTGAAAAAATGTCTGCGTACTTAGACCCAGTGAGTCCCCACCAGAGGAGATTTTGTCCCCTCTCAGCATGTCTTGATAGATTTTTTTGATGCCTGAGGAGATGAGTTTTACTTGAATCTCATAAGTAAAGGCCAGAAATAATGTTAAATGTCCTGTAATACTCAGAATAGTGCTCCATAACAAGCATTATCAGACTCCAAATGTCAGAGATGGTAAGGTTGAGAGCCCTGACCGAGACCGGAAAGTGGTCAGGAAGCAAATTAGCCTTTCTACTTACAGGTATTTGGGTAAATCCTTTTAAATTTTAATCTACTTATAAAGAACATATAGCAGCAGTTGCAAGTGACCGTGTCTGTGTTATGCGGCCCTGAAATACTTGCTTATCATATGGTCTCTGAAAACATTAGGTGCATATCACTAGGCAAATAACACTATAATAATCGGCGGGAAATGAAAGAGAAAATGTGGGCCAAGGATATAGCTCAATGGCACAGCGCCTGCCTGGCAATCACAAGGTCTTGAGTTGATTCCAAAAAGCAAAAACTAAATAAGAAAGAGAAATATATATATATATATATATATATATATATATGGATCCATTTCACTGGCACATGTGCAATAATACTTGAATCTTTCGAAAGATTCACAACAAATGAGAGAGATAATCACTATTTAGTCATGAAGGATACTAAACCTCCGTCTGTATTGCTGTGAGGAAAGATGCTTAATCAACATCATGGCGACATTGTTTAGTAAAAGAACAAATCAAGAATTCAAATCATTGGTACTTTATAAACAATAAATGAAAGAGCTAATTTGATGAAACTCTCCTTCCAAGGGAAAAAGAACAGTAAGACAGCTTGATTTTCAAATAAGGCTATGTGAATTGTATTTCTCTTCCCTTTTTCATTTTAATCAAGCATCTCATGAGTAGACTGGAACTCATACCCTAGAAGGTTAGACTTGTTCCTTTTCAATTCAAAGCCAGCCTAAAACTTGGCATTCCATGATGCTGTGCCTACGTGTGAGCCTTAAGTTCGGCCTTGCTGTCTGTGAGGAGATGCCCCTCTCTGGGTCCTTTCTACTGGGTGACAGTAGAGGAGGTGAGTCTCCAGTAAAATGCCTGTGGAGAAAAAAAATCTCCATTCTGGCTCTCTCCAAAGGGCTCCATGTCTTGGCTGCCACCCACTTTCCTCTGTAGAGCCACCTGCGGGGTCCTGCCTGAGAGTCAGCGAGCCATGGACTGCAGCCTCTAAAACCATGAGCAAAATAATCTTCTTTCCAGTGGTGAATGCCAAGGTTTTTGTCCCAGGGATGAGAAAACTAGTCACTATAGGTTTTGTGGAAGGAAATGATGTTTTATAAAACGTGTAAAAAAAAATTCAGAAAGTAATATTACAGCCAAGTCTCTTTAATCCCTGGCAGGGTTCCCCAGTTATGTTCATACATTTTTAAAAATTCATTAAACTTTTTTAAAGAATGATCCTAGTTTTTCCTCTAATCTAAATATTTATGAGAAGGGAACACTCACACAGAACTGCAGAGACCCAAAAATTCGCTCCTGAGTACCCCAAGAAAATGCTTTCCAAGGGAAAAGAGCTTATCCTGAAATGATTTATCCAAAGGATATAAAATCTGCTCTAATTTTCAGATCACATTATTAGGAAGAGCAACGCCCAGGTATTTCAGTTAATCAGTGATCTCATTTAAAGACCTGCAAAATCTTATAGGCTCTTTTTTCTGGCAACACATCATTAGTTTTAAGTAACATTTTTAAGCTTGTGTTCATCTATGAGAAACAAAAACATATTTATCATATTTATTCATTGTTTAAATCACATTCAAGCTTTTAAATCTCTTGCATTTGTAGACATCAAACCTTAATTATGACTATTCATCAGAAAGGAGAGACTACACAGTATTTGAATTCATTTAAATCTGAAGCTCTCAAACTTCAGCACGCATGAGAATCACCTGGGAGTATTTGTTAAATTGCATTTTCCCAGGGTCTGATCCAGAAATTCAGATCCAGTAAGTGCAAAATGGGGTATTTCCACTTCCCTACCAGTTAATCTTTGGACTCAATGGTATTGAGACCACACTGCTTTAAATAAACTATACAAAATAATGCTTCATTTTGAACTCCTATTATCCTACTTAAAGTATCAAATTAAGTTTAACTTTATCAACTACAATTTTTCATGCTTGTATAGACATACCTATGGGGTTATCTCAAATTATTCTGGTAAATATTCAGAAATATTGAAAATCATGTGCAATAAAGATTCATTTAGGTTGGT
Source organism: Octomys mimax (assembly GCA_002564305.1). NCBI lineage: Eukaryota > Metazoa > Chordata > Mammalia > Rodentia > Octodontidae > Octomys > Octomys mimax. Next base: position 12,862 of record NDGM010965935.1, read on the forward strand.
CAAAATGACTAACTGCAGAACAGATACCAGTGAATTTCCAAACTGGTCTCTGCTAAATATGAAATTACAAAATGCTAGTAACATTAGACTGTCCATTGGTAGCTACAAAGATTAAATGAGTGAATGTATATGAACCACTAAGCTGCTGTTCGATAATTTATTCTGCTGTAACATATTCTTCTGTTCTGTCAATTAGCTCACACGTGGTGGGCTGATCAGGAGTTGGTATTAGTATAACAGAAACTGTGTGTGTTTGCACGATCTTCTCGCTTGTCGGGAGAGGCAAAACAATGGAAACATAATGTTCCCTTGCAGAAGGCAGAGATCAGAACCGGGGCTGAAATGCTGCAGATGCTGGAGCCTTTCTTTCCTATTTTAAGGCAAAACAAAAGGCGCACTGGCCCCCTGGCTTCTAACCAGAAAGGTGTACCCTCATCTTTGGTCAGGTTTTGACTCACAGTAAGCGCACCTGCCTAGGTTCAAGGGCCACAGCTACCTTTGGTCTCTCAACACTGGGAAGCTGGCATTTCCATTGGACTGTTTGGGGACTTTTTAATGATTTTTGAAGTGGCCTTGGGCCACAGTGAGCTTCCTCCTTGTGCTGGCTAGTTATTTTGTGGGACTCTTGTCACTGTCTCTATAGTAGTCTAAGTGGAGTAAAATCTATTGTGACTTTGATGAACTTTCTTTGCTGGGTTCCAGTCTTCTCAGGTAATCTTAGTCCCTTGTGGAATGCTGTGACAAAATGCTGATCTACTCCTGTGAGAGCAAAGACAGTCTCCTCTGTGACCTAACTTCCTCCATGAGAGCAGCATCAGTCCCTCTTAACTCCCTGGCCACCACCTTTTAAAGATCTCATGCCCTCAGTACTGCTACATCAGGGCTACGGCTTCTAACAAGTAAACCTTTAGGGGATAAACCATGTACATGTTAACAGTCCCCTAATCTTATCTGGAGGTCATGTTGATACAGGGAAGAAAAACTGGTCTCAGGTGGGTGACCTCCAAACCATACAAGGAACCTCCAA
>NDGM010965938.1:0-14395 GCA_002564305.1 Octomys mimax
TTCCAATCTGAGTTCTTCTATACCTTTCTGCAGCTCTTTCTTTATTTCAGAAGCCGTTGATTCATTGATTTCAACTGTGTGATTTCCAATTGGTTCTGTGTCAGTGTCCTTTGCACTTGTTTTGGGTGGCCTTGGGTTCTGAGATTGCATTGTGCTCCTTCTCGTTGTCAATTTGTGTATCATTGTCTTCTGACCTTTGTTATAGTTCTTAGGTGTGGTTATAACCTTAGCACCTACGGAAGTTCAGGTGCAGATCTACAAAGTTTGGATTTATCCAGTTGTGCCTGGTTTGGGTCTGGGTCCTGTGCTCAGCTACTTCCTGCTGCTGCCTTTGGTGGTGAACCTGTTGTGCCCTTCTGGCAAGATGTTCTACTCCTGGACAAGTTGGGTGGTTCTGTCCCCTACACTCTCTACAGGGATTGCAGCTGCAGGGTTTCACCTCAGGCTTGTATGCCTGGTCAGAGCTAGGTTTGGAGGGGACAATGTGGAGTAGGGGGAGAGGCAGCTCTCTCACACACTCACTGGGCATGGGCTAAGACTGGATCTGGGGGTTCCTGGAACGCGACAGAAATTTCTACTTGGTGGGCTGGATGGAGTGTATTACGGAGTTGTGGAGGGCTTTCCAAGGGGATGAAAAAGGGTCTCACCAACACTGCACTTGGGCTGGGACCAGTGGGTCCTGCTGGTGCAGGGTAGCGGAAAGCTCTCCCACACACTCAGTGGTCTGGGCTAGGACTGCATCTGGGGGTTCCGGAACACGATAGAAATTCCTACTCAGTGGTGGGGTGGCGGAGGTGCTGTGGAGTGGAGGGGGGCATCCCAAGGGGGTAGAAGAGTGTCTCACCCACGCTGCGCCTGGGCTGGGACCCATAGGTCCCGCCGGCTCAGGGTAGCCAGAAGCTGTCCTAAAACAAATTTTTCAACATCTGAAAGTACAAAATGTATTCCAAAATCATTTAACCACATCTGTTTCTTGCTACTTGACACTTATTCCACTGAAATAAATGCTCCCAGTTTTGCATATTTGTCGGGGTAAACTATGCAAATTTAAGGAAATGTATACACTTACAAACTTTATTTATTTTCTAACTGCTGCTCTAAAAAATAACCACAAACTTAAAACAGCACCCATTTATTACTTCACAGTTCTGGAGGTCACAATCCTTACATGGGCCTCATTGGGCTAAAATAAAGGTGCCCAGAGCTGTCTGCCTTTTCTGAAGCTCTAGGTTGGAGCCCACATTCTTGTCTTCTGGAGGCCGCACAGAAGCGAGGCTTCTGTTTCCCCTATGCAACAGTGGGCCAAAGTTTTCTCCTGCTGCCATCACTCTGAATTTCCAATACAGCCAGAAAATCCTCCCCTTTCAGTTTGTACATAATTTGACTGAACCTATCTGGATAATCTGGGATAATCTCACCACTTCAAATTCCTTAATCTTAATGTTAAATTCCTTTTACAATGTAAAACATTCATAGGTTTAAAGAAAGATTAGGGAATGGCATTCTGAGAGACCATAATTCAGCTTAAGATGGTGACATACACACACGCACACAGATACACACACAGACACACTCACACACACACACACACATACACACACACATTACTATCCCTCAATATTCTAAATGCATGAATTCTAGGACTCCTGTGGATACCACACTCTAAGAATGACCAATTTATTTATATAAAATGACATAGTATTTATAACAACATTTGTGTACATCCTCTCATATTTTAAATCATCTTTGGATTACTTTATAATGTCTAATAAAATGTAAAGTCTAGAGCTGTGCATGGTGGTGCAGATCTACAAACCCAGAACTTGGGAGGCTGAGGCAGGAGTATTGTTGAGGGGGTGAGACCAGCCTAGGTTACAAAGAGAGATCAAACCCAGTGTGAGCTGCGTAGGGAGATCCTCTCTCCAAAGGACAGTGAATCAATACAAACAAACAGATGAATAAATAATTAAAATAATGTAAAGTCTCTATAAAATGTAAAGTTGCTACAATTTAGAGTCTAATGATAAGAAATTCTCTGAATCTTCAGTATAATCATTATTTTTAACTGTGGTTGATTGATTCACAAACATGGAGCTGAACACATGTTGGCATATATATATATATATATATATATATATATATATATATATTGTGTGTGTGTGTTCTTCATTTGAAATTGTATTTCACAAACATGCTAAAAGTTATACAGATACTATAAATCCAAGAAAGTGCATATTTGGTTTGTAAAAGAAAAATAGGATTCAACTGAAATATAAACTGCTTTTTAGGATTCTGAGTTAAAACTGGCATAAAGGAATTTGTTTAAAACCCAATAAGTGAATAGTTATCATACCTCTTAGCCATGGATATAGGGCTTATATTGATTTCTTTAACAGAATTTGTTCTTAAACTGCATGAATTCTGAATAGACCTAATCTTCAAATCCAAAACACATATACCTATAAACATTGCTTCAGGTTGATTATATTTCGTTACCAGCAGAAAAATAAAAGCTTCTATTTCCATGTGCAACAAAACCATGCCATGGGGGATGACAGAGCATAATTAAGGGAGCCACTGTCAGTAGAAACCAAAAGCTGAGATGTCTAAACCACCAGTGAACTGGAGGGGGATCTATACACCATGCAGGAAGTTGTAGGATCTGTGCTGAGAGCATATCCCTATTCACAATTCTGTGCCCATGTCATCCAGCCCTTGCATAAATGCACCATAGCAGGGGATTTTGTAGCGAGGAGATGACACCTTTATGCTTTAAAACAATGAAATCTGTTTGCCAATAGTTTTAGGATTCAGTTCAGCTAAGTCTAATACAGCTCAAATCAAAGAGATTGTCTGTGGGTTGAGTGCAGTTGCTGTTTTCAGTATTTGAAAGGCATTTTCAAAAAGTCTGACTACTTAGAATTCAAGCCCTATGCAACTAAGAAACTCCAAAAGAGGTAATGAACCATAAATTATTGCTGTTAGATATTTAATACTCAATCAGTATGTGCTCTCTCAAGCAAATCCCACTAGCATTGCATTCATTCTGACAGTGTGGTACTAGTTCAATTACTTTGCTCATTTACAATAAAAGATTAATGAAAAGAGGTATATTTTAGTTCACAGAGATTAATTGCATCCCTTACTCTCCCCACACTAGAAATATTCAACCCATAATCCTGATAGCTTTTGCATCAACAAGTACATGGAAAATTAATAGACTTTCTACTGCTGGAAATCTCAGAGGAGTTTCAGATAGAAATACCCAGGGAAAACAAGATTGAAAGTTGGCTTGAGCTGAAAATGAATTAATTTACCTGCTTCTTTAAATTTACTCTAATGGCATTCCAAATCAATCAATATAAAGATGTGTTCACTATAAGTTTACTTTTAACCTGTATATTTCTTGTTGAGCATTTGCAAAGCAAATTCCCTTTTGAGATCTCATTCTACCAGAGGAACCTAGGTATGCCTAGAGTTGGTAGATGTTTCAACATTTGAAGAGATGTTGACTGTTAACATTTCACAGTTTTTTTCTTCAGAGAAAATAGATGCCAAGTGTGCTAGCACATTTATTTTGAACCTCTTTTTTAGCATAAAGTTATTTGCCACTGGGAAATCTAGGTTTAAAATTTCAAAATGTCTCACTGGTAAATAATTCTTAAGTTTGCACAAACTTTGTGAGTGTGGTACTACGTTTTCCAGTGCACCACAGATAACAAATAAATTTCACTGGCTGGTATATAGATATAAGAAACAGGAAATTTAAACTTAGTGAGGCTTGTCTTCCTTATATAAAGCTTTTGTCAGACCTTATTTTACATAATCCTTATGGCAGCTGGGTTATATGGTTTCTATGTTTTTCAGAGAAGAGACTGATGCCCAAAGAAGTACAGTGGCCTCCTCTTGATCACACAATCAGCTGTTCAAACCAGCATCACTGAATCTATGAAGTTCATTATGTGTTGTAGAAACCAGACTGAAATAAGAAAACTTCGGTGTCCAGGAATAAACTGTCCTGTAAGCCTACTTTCGTATAGCTGCCAACTGATAGTCGCAAGTTTGACTTGACGGGAATATTTTCATGATAGAATGTTAACCAATTAAGAATGGAGGTGAGGAAAGGAAGCTGTTACTATAGATGGATAAAAATAAAATATGAATGCCTTGGGCTGCAGCCTTGCAAACCTAATCCTTCAATCCAAATGAAATCAAACTCTTGGACATTTCCAGTTGGACACTGAGTTGCTTTCAGACAGACGGAGTTTAATAGCCTCTGTCTTCTTTTTCACAGCTCTATTTACCAATTAAAGCTATTTGATAAAATGTAATTGGAAGAAATAACTCATATACATTTGGCAGATTATTATTCTATTGTTAGGAGAGATGCTCCTTTCTACATATATTTAAGCAAAAAATACTATTTTCACTTTTTCTTACATGTTTTCCATAACCTCTGCATCTACGGACAGAGATAATAGCATCCAGGAAACATTAGTCATGGTAACCAAGGGATGACACTAGTGAATCTGAGACAAATGTACTACTTTTAAAATCAATTTTTAAAATGTTTTATTCATTTATTTATTTGGTACAGGGTCTTGCAATGCAGCTTGGACTCATGTGGATCCTCCTGTCTCAGCCTCCGCAGTGCTGGGATTACAGATGTGCATCACCACACCTAGTTTATGGGCAGAATGGCATACCTAGGATTCCAAGGAAAGCAAGACATGCAGTACCAGAGATCAAACTCGGAACCTTCAACTTCCCATTCAGGCACTTAGAGCACTGAGCTATCTCCCCAGCTCAAATGTACTAATTCTAAAAATGCATATCCATCATAAAACTCAAAGGCGGAGAGGGCTGAATCAATTAAGAACAAATCTATCCTTTTGGGCATAAGCAGCACAGCATCTTTGTAGTGAAATCCAAACTATTCTTGAGGTTTTTTCCCCCCTGAATGGATTGTATTTGGGGACAGTAAATGTATTGCCAAAAAAAAAGATCTTGTCATTATATTTTGACAAAATAGTGTACTTTTGAGCAATTTGAAGCTAGATTTGTTTAGTGATTACCTAGTTAGCACAATGGAAAAAATGTGTTCCATTTTAAGACATCAGTTTAGAAGCAATGGCCACAGACCAGGTGTTTTTATGGTTTTTATGTTTTTGCTCATACTTACTGCAGATTTAGATAAGCAAGAAGTGGTTGCTTCTCACTGACTTTGTTCTTGGATTTAATTGTGTTTTTTCCTTTGTGGACTTTAATTTTTTCATATATGGGATGATGTAATCAGGATGAAGTATTGCCCAACACTCTCTATTAGAAGGTTTCCCAAGGGCCTGGAACTCGTGGGCGGATGGCTTTCGTTGAGCTCACTGTCCAAGAGGACACAGAGACTAGAAAAACACAAGTGCCCAGAAGTACTTGTGACATACTACAGAGTTGCACAAGATTCCACTCAAAGAGACTGGAGGATGTGGTTGAAGTGGGCTAGAAGTGATAATCGGGAAACGTGTGACTGTAGAAAGGCAATGCCTGACCTGGGTTTTGAAATATGACTGGTACTATGGGGACAGATGCAGAGAGACATATAGCCTAAAATACAAAAGGCCTATCACATCTTTGAGCTTTAACTAAGAGTAAAAGGAAACTGCTGATAAATATTTAATAACATTAAATAATATCTTAATTTGATCAACACATGTTAACTTGACTTTTTATGATTTCAGACTTAGAAATCACTCAATGTAAGTGAGACACAATAAAAAGAATAAGTGTGACAAATGCCATTAAAATTTAGGGATTTTATTTTATTTTATTTATTGATATTTATTTATTTATTTATTTATTTTTTGCAAAACTGCCCTTGCGCTTGCCAGGGAAGCACTTGCCAGGGAAGCGCTTGCCAGAGAAGCCCTTATTCCACTGAGCCATCCCCCTGGCCCCAAAGAAATCTGTAACTGGTTGTGATCAATTAGTTGTATTAGGGATCTTATTGTACACATTTCTCTGAGAAAATAAAACCAAGGACATATATATGTAGAGAGAAAAAGTTCTCTCTATCAATAATTGGCTTAAGCAATTTTGAAAGTCAGGAAGTCTTAAGATCGTCCATCTACAAGATGGTTTAAATCTAAAATGAGCTCGAAAAGCCTCATGTGTTCAAAAGCAAAATTTTGGAAGGGAATAAGGAATGGGTGTACCACACTCCTTAGTGAACTAAGCCAGAAATGAGCTTATAGCACAATGTGCTGTTTGGAGCAGGTCATGGGAACATGACATGTGGGTAGGGGGGATTCTCATTCTCTCTCTCTCTCTCTCTCTCTCTCTCTCTCTCTCTCTCTCTCCTCTGTCTCTCTCACTCTGACACACACACACATATGCACACGCACACACACACACACATACACACATGCACACACACGCATGTACACATACCCCCTGACTCCACAGGTTGAGCAACTATCCTCCATCATTCTGTTTATACCTTGGAACCACCCGACTATGCCTGGACTAAAACCACTGGAGCCGTGTACTAAAATACACCTCACTTTCTTTAAGTTACAAGGTTCACTGTTTTGCTCAGTGGAAAAGTAACCAATACCAATACATAGTATACTTTCTCTGTCCAAAGTCCTCAAACGGGGAGGGCCAAGAGCACTGGAAGATTGAAAACCCAGCTGAAGCAAGCTAGCAAGAGCCCAAAACAAATCAATTCCTGTTTTTCCTTTCTTTTTTGTCAGTAGATTGAGTGGTGATCACACACTTTAAGGAAGGCCATCTAATTTGTTGAATCACAAATTTGCATGTTTAAATGTATCTAAAAGTGAATTCACAGACACACCCTGAAATAAATTTTAATCTGGAGACAAACTGAGAAACGAAATTAAGGAAGCATCCCATGTTTGCAATTTCACTTTGATGTATAGTGATTATAAACATTTGGTAATCTGCATTAAATAACTGAGTAACCTAATAGTTTAAATGCTTTTATAATTTAAAATGAGTTTTTTATTTGATAAACAATTGATCAAATTATAGAAAACAATTTTACTTAAAATCTTCTAAATCCTTGCTATGTAGCACTAAGATAAGATTTGTATACATTGTACTTCTCATTATAATCACTGGACATGCTACTTGATTAGTATGAATCAACAAAATTGGCCATGTTATCTTATAGTTCCAAATCCTTGGAATGAGAAATTCTTCTTGAGCTCTAAGGATGTGACTTGCCTTCTTCCTCTGTAAAAACTTGGTTGTCTTCTAACATTTATTGGCTTGAAGTCTACTTCATAATCCAAGCAGGGATGTATCAGGTTTATATGTCATTGTCATTTACTGTCTTAATCATTTTCTTAACATGTCAGCCTTCTGTACTCTCCTCAAAGTCTTACCTCTTGGGTATTAATGTACCTTTGGACACCCTTGCCTTACAATTCTGATCTGCATGGGCATAACCATGCTTGATTTCACCTCATCTGAAGCACAGTAGGATCTACTGACCACAGACTTTTCGTGCTTTTCCCCTCCAAAATGAAAATTCACAGTAATCTTGTGCTCTCTAGCCCCAATTCAGGGTGGCCATTGTCATTGCAATGTTACACTGTGTGGAAAGAAGACAAAATCCATTCTGCTTATTGTAAATACATTAATAAAACTAATTTTTCAATATGTAGAAATTCCCATAGTAAACTGAATGGGGGTCATCAAAGTAAATGAATATTATTTAGAAACAACATCAAGCAATACTAATTTTAGTGAGGGAATGGCATGTTTAAGTTTGTGAGATAAATCCAATTCTTTCCACTGGCTCAGTGGCCTTAGGACATTCATATAAATCTTAAGTATTACTAAGTTTACTTTGACAAAAGCAAATGACTATTTTGAAAGATCTTTTTAAAAATATAAGAAAATATAAAAGCACCAAATATAAAAGCACCAAATTCCAAGTCCATGAAACATATTAGGGGTTTGATAATCAAAGGCTGTCATTAGTAATGTCGTCACTCATGACCTAAACACTGATGGCTATCCTGCCCTCTGTACCCAAACACACCTTCACATTAGAAAAGTGAAAAGCAGGTATAGAATTAAAGATTAAAGTCAGAAAAATTCTCTTTTAAAAAGCTGCAATGCTTCTTTGGTTTATAAAAGAAAAAGAATAGTTCATATAGACTTCAAATGTTCAAGCTCTTTTACATACTCTCCTGAACCCATCTTTTTATAAGTAGGAAAAAAGAAAACTAAGGAGTTTGACAACTTGAAAAGATTAGTGCCTGTCCATCCCAATGTTGCTTCTATGACAGGTTCAAATACCACACTCTGTGCTCATGAAGTTTAGCTCTGACATTTGTCCTCCAATCCTCCTCTGATTGTGCATTTGGAATGTAATAATAAATCCAAGCCTGAGTTATGGTTAATAACAATATTTTAATGCCACCCAGTATTTTAGTATGCTAGGATCTCTAGAAGAAAATGAACCTTCATTATAATATAAATGCCTTTTATATACAGCCTCAACCAGATTCTTGACTACTGTTTCAATACATTTATTTCAAGCATAATCAAATTTTGAGAAAATTGGTTGGTATAGTGAGCAATGGCTGAGTTACCCATCCTGTTGAATTTTAATTCATTCTTCTAAGTAAACCTGAAATTGCCAGTATGATGAGAGTGCAAAGTCAACCACTGAGATGAGCATGTATAACTAGGATTTTTTTCTTCTATAACAGTCTCCTTTAGAATATGGGACAAAGCAGTTACCAAAGGATTTTAATTTTAGAAGCTCAGGACCATTGCTGAAATTTATGGGTGCAGTTGGTGTATGTTCCCATGTCAGGCAAGTGACCTGTTATTCATTTTTACCATATAATCAAATCAATAAACACTGAGAAACAATAACTTTATAATGAATATCATTTGTAGTTTCCTATTCGCAATATGCTTACTTATATAATACATCATGGCAAAAGTCCATAAGACAAGCTAATTAAGACTTTGTATCTCCATTTTACAGATGGAAAACAGAGTTATGGCCTGGTGATGATTTATTTAGCTTCTTTAAAGAGATTTTTAAGAACTGAATGAACCACAGCCTCAAAGGGTAGGGAAATAACTGCCATACCATTCCTATAAGGAACACCTGGATCAAATTATTTTGATTTGACTGAGATAGTACTTGCAAATAATCACACTTGACTTAGAACTCTCACTATAAATAAAATATAGTCAACACATCACTAAGTCAACGTACCACTGTGTAAAATTACTTCAATTTAAATTGTGTACTACTCCATCTCCAGAAAATTAAAACAGGATAAATGGAACTTAGTATGCTTCTTTTTTTAATATTATTTTGAAGAGTAAAATAAAAAAGCAAAAACAAATAGAAACAAAGTCAGAAACAGAGTAACATACAACAATACATATAGTACAGATTTTCAAAACAGTAATAGCTAACTGACAATGGTTGTTATTTTACATATTTTTATCATCAGATATGTTGTTCAATTTAACACTTAAAGGTAGGGGAGATTGGATAAATAATTGGACATCAATTTTTAATTTAAACTTCAATTTTCATTATTTTCCTTTTTACATTTAAAAAATTATTTTAAAGAGAGTATAATAATAACTGATAAAACATTAGAAATGGTACATATTTAGAAGAACAAGATAAATATTCAGCTATAGATTTTGTGTTACACACTGCTGTCTTCAATATAGTTGCTCACGTTACAGATATTAGCAAAGTTAATAAAGTTAGTGATAGTGGTAAAGTTAGTCAGAGTGAAAATTTTAAATATTAACTGCTAGTTTCAAAACAACTATTGAAATTATGAGTGCAATCATCTCAGTTATTTTGTGCATATATTCGCAAAATTTCCCTCTTCCTTTTTTTCCTATTTTTCTCCTTTCCCTCATTTTTGTTGTTTCTTCCTTATGTTTGGTTCCTTTCCGTTTTATGATATTTATTATACCTTTCAGATTTTGTTTATTATTTCAGGTTCTTATGCTAGGGAGACAATACAATATTTACACATGTGGACCTGACCTATTTCACTTATGTGTATAATCTCTAGTTGCATCCACTTACCTATCAAGGCCTGAAGTTTGTCTTTCTTTACAAATGAGTAATACTCCAAAGTATGATAGTACCACATCTTTTTTCATCCATTCCTAAGGTGACTGCATTTTGGTTGTTTCTAAGATTTTGCTATGACAAATTGCGTTGCTATAAACATGGGTACACATATATCACTACAGTATGTTTTCAGTTCTTTTGCGAGAATATCCAGAAGGGCAATAGGTGGGTTGAAAGATATTTCTAATCCTAGTTTTATTGAGGAATCTGTACACTGATTTTTATAGAAGTTTTATCAGCCTTCATTCCCACTATCAGTGAGGAAGGGTTTCTTTTTTACTTGCAGCCTTTACAACATTTGTTATTAGTTGATTTCTTTAAGATCATCATTTTTTCTGGGGTGAAATGTTATCCCAATAATGTGGAACATTTTGTCATGTATTTACTTGCCAATTATATTTCTTGCTCTGAGAATTGTATATTACCTCACATGCTCCTGTTTGGATTGAATCTTTGAATTTTGGGGGCCTGAAATTTTTTAGTTCTTTATATATTCTATATAGAAATCATTTGTCTGAGTGATTATTGATTAAGATTTTTTCCAATATCTGGATTGTCTTTTCTCTCTGTTGGTGATTTCTTTTTTTTTTTTCTTTAATGTATTTAGTACAAGGTTTACAGGGTCTCACCACACAGATTAGACTCATAGTGATTCTCCTGTTTTCAACCTCCCAAGCCCTGGGATTATAGGCACACACCACCATGCCCAGTCTCAATCTCTGACTCAGGGTGCTCTGGGGTCAGGGCTGGCAGGGCACGTGGGGTACCAAATCCTGGTCACTGTGTTGTGAAAGCAAGGCTTTAACTGGTTGAGCTGTCAGGCCAGTCCCTGATGGTAATTTCTTTTGACATGTGGAAACATCTCAATAAGATAAGATCCCTGGTATTCATTCTTTGAAAGATTTTCCATGCACTTTGGTTTTTGTTTATGAACTCTCTACCTACCCCTATCTTCAAGATTACTGTCTACTTTCTCTTCCAGACTTAGTGTTTCTGTCTTAATATTTATATCTTTAATCCATTTTCACTTTAGTGTAGTGCTTGTTCATAGTCTTGAGTGTAATTTTAGCATTTGGCATGTGGAGAGCCAACTTTTCCAGCACCATTTTTTAAAGAGGCTATCTTTCTTCCAGTGAACATGTTTGACCACTTTGTCAAATATAAGGTAGCTGAGTATGTTTGTAGTATTACCTGCATCTTCTAATTTGTTCCCTTGGTCCTCAGGCCTATTTTGATGCTAGTATCATGCTAATTTTATCATAGTAGTTTTGTAGTATAATTTAATGTCAGGAATTATAATGCCTCCTGACTTTCCTCTGTTGCCCAGGACTGTCTTTGCTATTCTAGGTCTTTTCTGGTCCCAGATAAATTTTAGGAATGTTTTGTCTAGATCTATGAGGTACATTGGTGTCATTTTGATATGGATTGCATTAATTCTGTATAAAAGTTTTGGGAGTATGGCATTTTTGACAGTGTTGATTCTTCATTTCCAGGATCATCTTTGAATTTTCAGAAATCCTCATCAGTATCTTTTTTCAGAGTATTGTAAGTTCCAATGCATAGATCTTTTACTTCATTTGTTATATTGATTCCTAGATATTTCATTTTTTGTATGCTATTGTGAAGGTTATTGTTTCTCTTATTACATCTCAGTGACTTTGTTATGTGTGTAGATAAATATTATCAATTTTTCGGTGTTGACACTATTCTCCACTATGCTACTGAATTTGTTTATTAATTCTAGCATATTCTTGGTGGAGTTTTTGGGTCTCCCAAGTACAGTATCATGTTATCTGGGAATAATGATAGTTTAACTTCTTTCTTACTTAACACTACTCCTTTTAGTTCTCTCTATTGTCTAACAGCTCTAGCTAGTGATTCCAGAACTATATTGAATAGGAGTGGTGATAGTAGGCATCCTTGTTTTGTTCCTGATTTTAGAATAGAAGCTTAGAATTTTTCTGCATTTAGAAAGATGCTGGATGTTGGTTTGTCATAGATGACGTTTATCAGGTTAAGGTCCAGGCCATTTATAGGGCTTTGATCATAAACAAGTGTTGTACTTTGTAAAAGCCTTTTCTGCTTCTGTTGAGCTGATCATGTGGTTTTTGGTTTTGGCTTTATTGATAGAGTATATCACATTTATATATTTTTATATGTTGAACCATCCATGCATCCCTGGCATGAATCCTACCTGGATATGATGTATAATTTTCTTGATCATTTGTTATATTCTATTTGCTAGTAATTTATTGAGAATTTTTGCACCTATGTTCTCAATGGAGATTCATCTGCAATTCCCTTTTTTGTTGGTTTTTTCTCTGGCTTTGGTGTCTCATAAATGGTTTTGCAAGTATTGCTTCCTTTTCAATTTCATTGAAGAGACTGAGGAGTATTGACATTAAATCTCTAAGTTTCTTGTATAATTCACTTGTGAATCCATCAGAAACTGTGATATTCTCTGATGGTAAGTTTTAAAATTACATTTTCCATTCTATTGGATGATATTGGATTATTCAGAGTTTAATATTTTGTTGATTCAGTTTTCATCATTTTTACCTAAGAAACTGTCCATTTCTTCTGTGTGTTCAATTCTGTGAGAATAAAGATTTTCAAAATAGCTGTAGATGATCTTCTGAATTTCCACAGGATCTGTAGTAATTTCACATTTTCATTCTTTATTGTTTAAATTTGAGGAATTTTCCCCCTCTTTTGATGAAGTTGGCTAGGAGTTTATCAATTTTATTAATCTTTCCATCAGCTCTTTGAATAATTAATTTTTTGTATTGCTCTCTTTGTCTCAAGTACATTAATTTCTGCTCTAATCTTTATTATTTCCTCCAGTCTTTGGGCTCTGTGTGTGGTTTGCACTTCTTTTTCTAGACGTTTGAGGTGCAGCATTAGCTTATTTAATTGTTCCCATTTTGTTTTTCTACTGTGTGAGTTCACATCTATAAATTTCCCTCTAAGAGCTGTTTTCATTACATCCCATAAATTCCAATAAGTTGTGCTTGAAGTTTCATTGAATTGTAGATATTGTTTAATTTCATTTGTAACCTATTGGTTGCTGAGAAGATTGTTATTTAATTTCCATATGTTTATGGGGATTTTGTGGGAGTTTTGTCATTAATTTCAATTTAAATTGCACTGTGGTCAGTTAATATCCATGGGGTAATTTCTGATTTCTTGAATTTACTTAACCATGATCAATGGACTAATATGTGTTCTGTTTTAGACATTGTCCCTTATAAAGCTGAAATGAATGTGTATTCACATGTTGTTGGGTGGAACACTCTGTATATGTCCACTAAGTCCATTTGTTCAAAAGCTTCATTGAGTTCTTTTACTTTGCTAATTTTTTTGCCTATTTGGCCTAAATTGTTGAGATAAGGTGGTGTTAAGGTCCCCTGTTAATATTATGTTATTTTAATAGACACTTCATGTCCATTAAAATTTGTCTTATATAATTTTGTGCTCCCATATATGGTGCATACTTATTTATGACTGTTATCTCTTCCTGTTGTTTTCACTTAACCAATGTGTTAGATGTGTTTCCTGTGTACAATATATTGCTGCATTTTGTTTCTTGATCCACTCTGCCAATCTATTTCTTTTAATTGGTGAGTTGAGTCCATTTTCATTGGTGGTTGTAATTAATATGTATTGGCTTATGTTTATCATGTTATATTCCTGCTGTTGGTTCCCTACTTTTCTCTGTGTTTATTGTTTGCCCTGTTTGGTGAGTTCTGTCTGTTGTCATTCTGTGAGTTGTGGTCGTTTTTATCTCTTTATAGAATGTCTTCTAGTACTCTAATGTAGAGTCAGTTTGGTCCTAATGGATTTCTTCAATTGTTCTTTGTAATGAAAGTGTTTTACTTCTCCATTAAACTTGAAAGAGAGATTTTCAGGAAGTTTGCTTCCTTGTAGGACTTGAAATACTTTGCCTCATGCTCTTGTTGAATTGGTGATGAGAAATCTGCTGTTATTCTGATGGGTTTTCCTTTGAATGTGATCTGTTTCTTTTCTGTAGAAGATGTGTTGTATTTGTGCTGAATTACTGGGCTCTTGATGATTATATGTCTGTGTACATTTAATTGGGTAAATATTATTTGGAGTTCTACATGCATTGGTTATTAGAATGTCAGTTTTTCCCCCCCATTTTGGGAAGTTTTCTGCTCTTACTTTTTTTTTTTTTTTTTTTTTGTGGAACCAGGGATTGAACTCAGGCCCTTGCGCTTGTCAGGG
>NDGM010965970.1:0-16674 GCA_002564305.1 Octomys mimax
GCAGGCAACACTGGAGGCCTGCTGTGGTGTCTTAGTTTCTTTTATCTCTTTGCTGGGACAAAATACCTGACACCCAGAGTTAAAGCAGGGAAGGTTGATTTAGCTCACAGTGTCTAGCAGTTTCAGCCCATAATCAGCTGGCTCCAAAGCAAGGTAGCTTTGCAGGGGAAAAGCAGCTCATGGCAGGCAGAAGGAAGCACAGCAGTAAGGGGCTTTTACCCCTTATTTCCTGCCCAGGCTACTCGGGGCAGGCAGCACACACATACCTCGTCCAGCACCCTCAATCCCAGCACTGCGCCATGAATCCATCCCAGCGTCACACGCTCTAAATGCAGCCACCTCTGACAAAGTCCCACCTATGACTGCATGAGGCTTTGGGGGACATCTAGACACAGCCATAGCAGTTGGTGGCCAAAGCCTGCGCTGGGGCTGCTCCTGGGCCATGGTGTTGTCAGTAGCAGTTGCCTCCCACCAGCCACCCTTCTGCCACAGTAACCCCTGCCAGCACCTGGGCTCCACTGGCCCTCACCAGGCCCCTCCCCACTGCTCATCACAGCTCCTTGCCCCCAGCCCAGCCTGGCCCAGCAAGGAGTGCCCTGGACACCAGCCCTGGCTTCCAAGGTGAGCCAAGCAGAGACAGCATGCAGCCTAGAGGATGCCGCCGGGAAGCAGGGGCGGGCCGGCCTGGGAGCATGGGTGGGGCTACAGCAGGGTGTCATGGGACAACGGGGCAGTGGGGGCAAGAGCAGGGGACAGGCACACAGCACTGGGTCACATGTGCTGGGGTGTCCTCATATGTACAAGCAGCTGCTCTGGGGCTGCCGTCGCTGTGCTGCCTCACATGTTTTCATAGCCTCAGTTAAGTCTCCCTGGGACTTCGGCCTTGTCAGGCCTTCTTCACAGTGGCCTGGCAGGTCTACCCCACCAGACACCACCCTAACTAAAAAGAAGATGGAAACCCATCCCATCTTCTGCATGGCTATGAGGAATGTGAGCCCTGCTAGCCCTTCTGCTAGAATCTCGCCAAGCCTCATGCCACACAGCCAGCGCGAAGAGGAACCCAAGGAGGACGTGGGCAGCCCCAGCCCACCACGCACAGCACCCTCAGCATTACCATGAGCAACCCCAGTGGAGGGACCCCCACTGAGGGAAAGCAGCACCACTGCAGAGGGTCAGGGTGAGCCCCAACACCCAAAGGTCACGCCCCCTGGCAGTCCCTACCTAGTGTTCTCTGCCCTGACTTGCTTCTGTCAACCAAAAACAATACAAAGGCTAAAAGGAAAGCAAAATGGAGTTCAGCCCAGCAGCGGGCACGTGGGGGCATGCTCCAGGCAGTGCAGGCAGCAGGGTCTGAAAGGAGGACCGTGGGAGAGTTGTGCTGTATGGAAGTAGCGATCCTCGCCACAGTGGTTGATAATGGAGCCGCCACCTGCCAGGTGAGGTGTCTAGGAGGGGGTGTGGTGAGGCTGCGGGGTCCCTGCGCGAGGCAGTACAGCTCTGGCACAGCCCTCTGTGACAGTCACTGTGAAGCGGTCCCTTGTGGGAACACTTGCTGTGGAACCTCTCGGTTTCATTTACTTTTTGTTAGAATTGACGCAAGTGGCTGCATCTTGATTTTGACACCTTTCACACATCCAGCCTACGCCAAGGTGAAGGCTTTCAGACGCCATCGTCCCCCTCTGCTCAGGTGTCTGCTTGCTGCATGTCGAACTTCCTGCTGGGTCCAAGAGGCCCCGCAGAGCCAGGAACTAAGAGGGCCGCAGCCAACAGCTCTGGGGGACATGAGTCCTGCCAGTGGCCAGGGCAGCGAGCTTAGACAGGGGTTCCCTCCGAGCAGAGCCTTCGGATGAGACCATGCCCCTGCCAGCAGCCTCCTGCAGCCCCTGGAGAGCCCTTGGCCCCAGCTGCCTGAGGACACGGTGAGAGAGCAGTGTGTGCTGGTGGAAGGCACTAAGCTCTGGGACAAGCAGCAATGCAGCCACAGATGCATGGGCTCCCGAAAGCGGGGACAGAGTCAGGGAGGCTTTCAAGGGCAGTGCCACAGCACTGATGTGGCTGTGGCGTGAGGCTCTACACACACCTTCCGCCACGCAGGGCGCCTCAGCAGCTTCCAGGGCCCCACCCCAGAAGCAAGTCCCCAGGGAGGTGGCCCTAACAGTACAGAGCTGCACCCCTGCGCCCCCCACACTGCCTCTCCAAAAGAAATACACAAGCCGCTGCTGCTGCCACAGCCCACAGGGGCCTCCCTAGACCTGACCCCAAACAAAAGGGTAGGGTGCAAGGGAAACAGGAATCTTGGGGTGTTCACACAGCAGCTGGGGATGGAGAAGAGAAGGACAGCCTGGCACCCAGGCTCCTGGGTCCACCAGTCACAGGCTGTGGCTAGGGAGGGAGCGGGCTTGGCAGGGCCGTCTCTCTCAAGTCACATTCAAGGTGATGGTGGAATACCCTTCGTCACCAGTGCTCTGATTGCTGAACCAGGGTCTGGGCAGGGCCCTGCTAGGGGCCCACAGGCCAGGGAGGAGTCGTCCCTGGGCCCCACAGGGCAACCTCAAGGCAGCGCAGAGGAGCAGGTGTGCTGGGACGTGTTCCAAAATCAACAAGAACATCCATCCTAATGGCGTTGTAGCCAAATCTGCTGCAAAGGGCCAGTGAGACAGCTCAGCGGTCTAAAACGCCTGCTTAGGCAGGCGCAGGGACTGACTGTGGTTCAATCCCCTGTACCACATGCCACGCCAGCCCTGCCCCAGGGCAGGCTGAGCGATCACCAAAAAAATAAAAAAATCTACTGCAATCCCAGTGAACCTGAGGAGGGTTTCAAAGCAACGCAGCAAAGCAAATACAGTTTAAGCAATAATTCTGGTTTCTAAAGGGCAAGTCCCAAGGGGGACCCCCGCACTGCTGCAGAGTAACACTGCGAGGGGCCTTGCATGAGATCATTGAGCTCAGCGCACCAGCCGGCAGCTGGCCAGAATTGGCCCAGGAAAGAACCCCTGAGAGGGAAGGGCCCCAAGATGGAGGCCCAGGACAGTCCCTCTGGAAACTGCTGTATGTGGTACTGAGACCACAGGCTCATCGTTTGCAATAGAACTCAAAATTGAATTTGTCACTTCATCGGGTTTTGCAGTCAGAACAAAGCAGCAGAAGGAAACAGCAGCGGATCTAACCTGAAGCAGCGAGACAGCAACCTGCTCCCGACCTCCCCGGCTGCGGGCCCAGCGGCCACCCTGACTGCCAGAGGGAGGCCAGGAGGCTCGCCCAATTAAATGAGCCCATTCTACCAAGCTGATTCCAGTGGAAGCTTGACTCAACGCAGAGATGAAGAGGAACCGTTTTCCACATGTGAGGTGCTCAAATCAGCAAGTAGGAGAAATCAGAGTCCTCGAGCCAAGCGGTCTGCCCGACACACTTTGGTTCTTCATGTTGAGCTAGTGCCTGGTGACCTCGGCGGAGTGATAACCCCTCCTTCGTGGCCCACATGTCAGCAGGCTTCGTTCTGCCTGCAGGCGCCAGGCAGGGGCATTGCTGCTGGGCAAGTCCAGGTGCGAGCTGCTGGGTGGGGGTTCACAGTGGGCAACCTGCAGGTGTGCGGGTGGCTGGGTCCCTGACCGCCCATGCACAGCGAGCCCCTCAGCCTCAGGCCTGTCCTTCACTCGCCAGCCACGAGACATGGCCCACCCGCCTGCAGCCATATTGGTGGGAGGGCAACAGCCCTTTTGCTGGTTGTGCTCTGGCTATTACGAGGTGGAGAGCCCATTCTCGCAGGCCACAGGCCACTTTAGCCCAGTATCTGATTTCAACATGCCTGTGTTCATAGCCAGATGGGTCTCAGTCCTTCACTCGAGTCTGTGCTGGGTCCCTGGCTGGCATCTGGACCCACATCCCCCCAGAACTTCTCCCACCCACTGTGCGCCAGGGCACACAGTGGGCCTCTGACACCCCACTCCATGCCAGCTCATAGCTCCTGACCCCTCCAAGTGGACACCTGGAAGCCACCAGTGAGACCCCAAGCAGCCCATCTGCTCCTTCACACTCCTCTGCGTCAGTGCCAGCCCTCCTGCTAGGCCAGCTCTTGGAGGGCATCTGCCCACTGTGGCACCGAGACACTGAGGCCTGACATGAGGGATGATTACCAGATCTCTATTTCAATCACCAAATTAGAGAAAAGAATAAAGTGTACCGTAAGCTCATCCCCAGGGCCCATCCCTACCTTAGTCGCTTTCTGGTCACTGGGACAACATACCGAACACCCACCATTTAAAGAAAGGTTTCTTTTGGCTGATGGTTCAGTCCACGGTTAGCCAGCTCCAAGGCAGGAAAGGGGACGGGCACAGGTGAAGGTCACCCATCCTGTAGCACCCACGTAACAGAGGGAAGGGAGGTCCCGGAGTAAGAAAATCCCTCCAGCCACACCTCCTAACAGCCAATCAGCTCGGGGCCATTGGTGGGCCACTAGCCCCCCATGACCCTGTCACCTTCCCAAATCTCCCCTGAACACGAGGCTTTGGGGTTCTATCTAAACCACATCAGTCTCCTCTAGCTTTTGGGCATATTTTATATTCCTTCTACAAATGAGACACCCATGTTTATAACTGCACGTCCCTGTTTGTTTTTTCCTCTTGCGTTCGATTTATGAGCAATTTCCCAATCGATCTCATTCCCACTGCTCAGCTTCCTTGGATTTATTTCTTTGTTCATTTATGATTTATCTGTTATATTTGTTGAGATGGCGCCAAGCTTTGATCACTGCGGAGGGGCCAGGTTTATCTCTGACCACCCATCTGCCTGATCTGGGTCTACCCTCGTCTTGAAGCACAGAGCCTGGGCGGGTCCTCTTTGCGTCTTGCTGCCTCCTTGCCTGCTGACGTCCAGCACCGAGGCGGGGGGCTGCGTTCTGGCCGCTGACCGCTCCCGCCTGGGCACTCCTTCTGTTCCCCTGAGACGGACGTGTGCCGGTGCTAGCAGAGTGTGCTTTCCAGGGCTTCTGGGCTTGGTGCCGTTCTGCCCGCTGTTCGCTCATCTCTCAGATCGCTGCCAGCGCAGCTCGGACTGCTGGAGCAGGGCACTCTCATTCGTCATTAGGAAAGTTCCCTCCCTCCCACACTTACAAAGACTTTTTTTCTCTATGTCTTTATCCAAAGTAAACGTTGAATTTTTGCAAATGTCTTCTGGCATCTCCCAATTTATGGTGGCTTGTAGTATTTAACTACTGATGAGCTGGATTGCTATTTCTGACTTGACTCTCAGGCCCCACCTTTTCCCTGGCAGCAGAGCCACAGAACCCAGCAACGCAGCTCAGACGAGGTCAGCTGCTCTTCCAGGCAGCCTGGAAGTTTCAGTGATTTGATTCACCAAGTCAAGTTCAACAGCTGACCAGGCCCCAGGATGTAGGCAGCTTGGGGGCAGGAAGGCATAGTGGAGGAAGGGGGGTCTCCATCAGCTCAGAGCGGGCTTCCTCTGTGTCCCCCAGAGCCCTGTAGAAGTCTGTCCCTGCACAGGCCACCAGGGCCCAAGTTCATGTTCACATAAGAGCTTCTGGCCAGCAATGGAGGAGGCGGCACACCGGGCTGGCGAGGGGACCCAGAGCCCCCTCCGGTCCTGGAGCCAAGCGCAGGCGCCCACCAGCATCTCTTGGGGGGAGAGGAACACACAGGGCCCAAGGCTCCGCCCCCGTGAGGGACCCTGCGCAGCGGCAGGGAGCACCCAGGTTCTAAGAATGTTTCTGGGCAAACTTGATCAGATGCACTGGGTGGGGCTTTGAGAGCAGAGGCAGGCGGGCAGCTTCCACGCGCTACCCAGATCACAGTGCCGTGTGGCTGCCGCGGGCTTGGCAGAGCAGGGAATGCTTTTCAGTGGGTGATGTGCCAGTGAGGAGCTGGCTGGCCCTGGGCCGAGGGGAGGCAGGAAGGAGCAGGGGACTGAGGTCCCTCCTGTGCCCCCAACTCCGTGGAACCCCACACACAGCTGTCCTCATTTCTTGACCTCCCATTACCTGCAGCCTCGGTCACCTCTGTGTCCCTGGAGACAGCAGCCCCAGACTTTTCTCAGCCTCTCCTCCTGCTGGTACACAGAGCCCTCAGCAATGCCAGCTCCCCTTCCCCCCTCCCTTCTTTCTCCTTCTGTTCAGCGAGTGTGAGAGGCGGGCGTGGGAGCCATCCCCCTAGGGCAGAAGACCCCACACCAACACGAAGAGATGTTCCCACATGTACTGACACCTCAGACCCCCTGGAGGTAACTGGGGTAAAATGTGGGTCACACAAGCTTTGCCACTGTAGGCGCAGTTCTGCGGTGGGAGACGCGCTCACACTGCTGGGCAGCCACCAGCACCATCCCTCGCTAGAGCCCTTTCGACTCTCAGAATTGATGTCTGCACCACCAACACAGCCCCTGGCCGCCGCCGCCGCTGTGCTGTTCCGTTTCTATGGCTTTGGCGAGGGAGCTTGGCTCAGTGGCGGCACATGCGTCCTTTCGGACAGACGCGTCACACTGGCTCGGCGTCTCCAGGGCTCTCCTGCACTGTTGCTGCATAGGGGGGGACACCCATGGCAGGGCGGCGCCCGCGGTCCACCCTCCCCCATCCACAGCAGCTCCGGGCTCTCCGCTCTGGCGGAGGGCGCCGCTCACGCCCCCACATCCGCTTCCGGGCCACAGCAGTGGGCCACGTGATCACTTTCACCTGCCCAGTCCTGGGAAGCCGCGTGGTGTTCTCCGCGGCAGTGCTGCTGCCAGGCCTTCCCACCCGCCACACCCGAGGCTGGCGATTTGGCCACATCCTGGCCAGCACTTGCTGGCATCTGCCTTCCATTTGGAGGCTTGCAGTTTAGCTGGTTTTCATGTAAGCATCCACAAGGTGTACTGCAGCTTTTTTAAAAATAATTTTAGTGAGAAATAGCAATGAGACAGTTTCAAAACCAATTGGTAGGACAGTCTCAATACTTAATACACTGCATATTGTTGTCTTCTTAGCGGTTATTCATTGTACAAGATGCACACATGATATCCTGTCCAAACACTATTAGAACAAATCTTCCTATTCATTGCATGAAGAGGAAAGTAGCTGTATATCTATCCTAACCATTTTGAATATACAGATACAAAATGGTCCACTTGTATCCCTTTTTTTGTTTAGTTTTGTCAGAGAAGTGTATTCCATTGTCATTTAAATATTATAGGTGCATGGATTCAGCAAAATATTCCAATATAATCTTTAATGTGTGGCCTGGGGAAGGGGCCACAAGCTCAGCCTGAGCCAGGAATCCCGCTCTCGGGCTCCTCAGGACAGGACAGGCAGCAGGGAGGCACTGAAGCAGGGAACAGTTCCAGGGCAGCGTGGTCCCAGCTGACCCGGGGTCCACAGCCAGAATGGCACCCAGAGCCAGGCCCTGTGCAGAGCCAGCGCCGGCCCACTGCATGCTTATGCCCCTTGCTCCCTGGTCTGTCCCAGCGTGCAGTAGCCCTCTTGTGGCTTCGACTTGGCCGGGCAGCCATCCCAAGGCGGGGCAGCTGTGAACTGAGGCCAGAAAGCAGGACATGAGAAGAGCGGCCGTGCAGCCTGCAGTGCCTGCTTGCCCACAGGAGGCCCCACGAGTCCCCTGCTCTGAGAAGAGACTCCAGGAGCCTCTACTTTCCCCTGGTCCCCTGGATTCTGGCCCTTTTGGTGCTGTGCGCCTGGGGTCATCTCCTGCTTGGCTGGTCACTGGCTTTGCCCCCAGGGCACTGGCCTTCCAGAAGGTCCCGCCTCCTCTGCATGAAGCAGGGAGGGGATCCAGGACACCTCCTCCAGGCCTGCGTCTGAGCAAGCGATCGCCCCAGCAGCCTGTCCACCAGCAAATGTGAAATCTGATTCAAGTAAGGAGGAGGAACACATTCTCACAACACCTCCTGCTGGAAACGCGCACTGAGTGCTAGCCGGTGGGGGCAGATTTAATTAAGGTTGGGTTTCAAGTGCCGAAAGTGGTGTCAGCATGCAGTGGTGAGCCTCCCGGAAACTCGCCCAACGTGACAGGCCAGATTTAGGGGACTGAAATAAGGCTTTTCTGCAGGCTGGGCTTCCACTTGCCTGTTAGTCTGATGAATTTATGAATCTACCCACAACCCTCTAATTTTCTGCATTAGAAATGTCTCCAGAGGAAAAGAGAACTCCCACTTCCTGTCTTGTGTCCTCTGCTGCTGGCCACGACCTCTAGGACTCTGCACCCAGCCAGGTGGTCCCTGTGGAGGGTAGAATAGTGGTGTCCACTAACAACAAAAGAGTAAGACCGTGGCCCGTGGCTGGAATAGCACCCTAGCAGGTGTCATTAACTGGGGACCTTGGGATGAAATCATCTCAGGCCTACGCTGATCCTGCAGCCAGGGACAAGGGCCTTTGCAGGAGAGGAGACACGGGGAAGGCTGGGGCAGGACAGAAGCAGCCTGCAGCCACAGACCTAGGCAGCTGAGCCCTTGAGGGGCTGGGAGCCTCAGAAAGGGTCCTCCCGGGAAGGTACACACTGCTGGCACCCAGACTTGGGGCTGCAGCCTACAGAAGGGGGAGAAGTACTGGAACCAGGCAGTAGGCAGAACATCCCCGACAAGGCTCCTGTCCTTCGTGTGTACCCTTACTGTGCCCTGTGTCACCAAGTGTCCCCGTGGCCCACAGGGCTCCTTCGCTCACCCTGGACTCCAAGTCAGCTGGAGAGAAGGAACTAAGCATGACTCAGGGATAAAGTGAGGTGGCATGTGGCTCCTCATATTCCCAGCCTTGCAAGGGGGATTCCACATGTGTGGTTTGTGTCAACCATAGTGGTCAGTGGTGGAGAGAGCCAGACTGCAAAGCGCAGACCAGTCCCTGCCTGCAGAGCCACCCTGCTCGGGCCCTGGTGACAGACTTTCTTCTGTCCCAGGGAGCTAACCCCACTCTGGCCCCACAGTGACGCCTAGAAGAGTAGCTCTCTCCACAGCGGGCGGCCAAGGTGTCCTGTGAAGAGCTAGGGCTCTGCGAGCCTGGCTGCAGGGGTTGGCTCAGCAGTCCTGCAGGACCAGGTGGCACCTGTCCTGGGAACACCAGGTCGGGAGAGGGTTGCTTCCCATGCCCAGAGTGTGCCAGGACCCCACTGCCAGCTTCCAACCGACAGCATGGGGCAGCAGCGTGGCGATGGGCACACGCCTCCACGTGGGTCTGCAGGACTCTACACCACACGCGTGCTCCTCTCTGCTCGGTCTCTCCCCTCCGGTCTCTCCGTGTCTCTCCATCTCTATCTCTGTCTCTCCCTCTCTCTCAGCTCTGGCTTCAGACCTCAGCTGCCACCTCAAGCTCGGTGAAGAGAACCAACGTGGTGAAGAGCTCAGGCAGGCGCCCACCGAAGCATGCAGGGATCTGTGGCGCTGTGACGCCTGCGGGGCGCGTGGGCCCCCAGCTGGGACGGCCACGGGCACACGCACACGCACACCCTGGAGCAGCCCCCTGAGCAGATTCTGGACACGCGGTGTGAGAAGCCACGTGTCCGTGTGGACGCTGCTAGGGCAGGGGAAACCTGCAGCCACTGACACCGGGTGGCTGCCAGGTAACACAAAGGCCTTGCGCACAGCCACCGAGAGCTCACCTTGTCCCTTCGTGCGTCAGCAGGGGGGATATTTCCTCAGGGCTCCTGGCTGGAGCAGAACTGCCCACGTGCGCTCTGTCACTTCCCTCTGACACCATGCACTCCGGTCCTCTCACCTACCCAGCCCAGTCTTCAAGGCTACAGCAGTGGGAAGAAGCAGCCGTCCCTGCTGGCCAAGTCTCACGTGACGTGCCTTACCTCACTGGCCAGGCGCTGGCCCTGGCCACAGCTACCTCAAGGACACTTGGGAAGGGACACCCACGTGCAAAGTAGGACACCGCTAACAACCTGTAAGGGCCAGATGCCCAGCCCTGCCCAGCGTCTCCACCCAAACCTGTGCCAGCCGTAGCTCTTTCAACATGCAGCTGTGGCAGTCAGCGGTGGCAGGTCCGACGCTGCCCCTCCACGCCAGCCTGCCCCCTGCAGCGCCGCACGCGGCCTCCCAGTCTCCGCAGCGTTCCTTAGGTTTTAGGTCAAGAGCATTCCGACAGCTTCCCAGGTGGGCTCGCTGGAAAGCGATGGGCTCCTGGGGCTCACGGCAGCCTCTCTGTGAGCAGGGCAGTCATGGGGCCTGGCAGGAAGGGGCGTCTCCTCCCGCCCCTGCCGGTCTCCCTGCTTCCTGGCCGCCGTGAGGCTTCCTCCCCCTGCTCTTCCTGCCTGGGAGCCGCCAGCCCCGCAGAAGCTGACTCCCGGGCCATCCGCCTCTCCTCCAAGGCACAGGTACCCGTTGTGTCCCAGCCCGGGGACAGGGTCGCAGCACAATTTCGTTAATTTCCTGTGCACCACTGGCACCGCAAGGATGAAGCGAATGAGCTTCAACCTCACGCTGTGCACCGCAGCGCCTGGCTCGGCCTCCTCCGGCCGGTGCTGCCCGCTCCTGGCCTCCCCTCCCCTCCGCCACATCTCCGCCCTGCCATCCTCAAGGCGCCCGCTGGCCTCCCGCGCCGCCAGGGCCCCTCCACCGCCTCTGGAAAGCGGGCCCCTGGTGCCCGCAGCTTCGCTCCCGCTTCCGTCCTGCCCCGGCTGCCTTATCCTGGGGTGAGAGGGAGCGCAGGAAGGTGTTCATGCATCTGTGAGCCTGTGCTCCACCCTTCATCCCTCCGCTGTTGCCTTGCTAATAATTTGCCTTCTAAATTTCTACTTTTATAATCACTTGTATTTTATATTAGAAACAGTTTGCATTTCTCTTCTTACTTTTTTAGTGTATGTTTACCTAACTGAATGTAAAAATGCAATCCTTTTTATAATTCTTTGCCTGGGGAGACGGCTCAGTGAAATAAGCGCTTCCCTGGCAAGTGCAAGGGCCTGAGTTCAATCCCTTGTTCCGCCAAAATAAATAAATAAATAAATAAAAATATAATTCTTTTTCCTCTGCATTAATTATTGAACCCAGGCCTGTCACACTGAGCTACATCCCTGGCGCTTGCTTATTTATTTATTTAGTACAGGGTCTCACTACACAGATCAGACTCGTAGTGATCCTGTGTTCAGCCTCCCAAGCGCTGAGATTACAGGCGCACACCACCACACCCAGTCTCCTGGCCCATTTTTAAATTATTTTCAATTTTGAGAAACAGTCTTGCTGAGCTGGGGAGACAGCCCAGTGGCTTAAGTACCTGCCTGGCAAGCGCAAAGTCCTGAGTACCACAAAAAAATTGATCCTGGTACCACAAAAGAAAGTCTTGCCAAGTCACCCGGATGGGCTGGGACAAGCAGCTCTCCTGCCTCTGCCTCCCAGAGTGCTGGGGTTACTGGCATACACCACAAAGCCTGGCTGAAATGTAATCATTTTAGAGTGTATTTTAAAAATCATGTTTTGGCCCTGTATAACGAAGAGATTTCCCTTCTCCATATTATGTAGTATAACACTACATTTATGAATTTCTAATATATGTGAATATATAAATATTATCCATTTGAAATTAGTTTTGTGAGGCAGAAAAAATTATTCTTAGTCATAAACTACTGTCAACAAACATCAGAAAATGCCTCATTAACAATTCCGATGGCAGGAATGGGCGGGCACTTCGGAATCCTGCGTGGCCTGTGTAGCAGGGTGGCGTGAGGGGAGGCAGGGCAGAGGGGCCCACGGATGGAAAAGGTGGAGAGCCATGCCTGGCACGGGCACCTGGGGCCTCCTGGCACACACAGCCTGCAGCTTCAGGCCCTGCACTGGCGGCTTTTTGAAATACATCTGCCAGAAACAGCCTTGCAAAATACAAAGACACAACAGGAATGCAAGCAAGCCTCAGACGAGCGAACCGCTGCAGCCTCTAGAGTAGGCGGAAGGACAATGGTGCATGGTGTGAGTGTGTGCCAACACCCGCCAGCGGAGTCCTCATCCTCCTGGAGCCACCTGGCCCTGCCCCCTCTGCCCTTGGGCCACAGCCACGCTCCTAGTGAGGCCCCCATGCGACAGTGCCCCTGGTGCGCCCCTCCATCCTGGGCAGTGTCCACCCCCGTGACCCTTCGTGCCCTCACTGAGTATCTGGACCCAACACTGCAGGTCAGGGCTGAGGTGACCAGGACTCACTCCACCTCCCCAAGGGCCTGGTGTCTGGAAAGTGTGGCGCTGCTGGGCAGGCACAGTCACCTGTGTGCTGAAAGCTGGGAGTCAGGGGAGGAGGCCGCCACCATCCAAGGCCCTGCCGTGTGGGCTCCGAGAAAGCCCGCAGCGTGGAGCAGCACTGTGCCCTTCGGAGCACCTCACATATGGGAGGCACCTGCTGCTTCAGGACAGCCACCTGCACCACTAGTGGCAGCCACAGGTGTCCATGGAGTCACCCAACCTGCAGGAGAAGGAGGAGGGGGAGGTGCAAGCCGGAGAGATGCATCTGGAATCTTATTCATCTCACTGTGCACTATTAATTACATAACAATTAAATTGGCAGTAACTCAAGCAGAAGCCTTCACTCTGACACCTCTCTCTGTTCCCTGCAAGGCGATGACTTGCTTGCATCAGCACGGGAATCCCCTCTTCTGTCCTCCCTGTTCCCCGCTGTCTGCTTGGCTGTATGTGTCCCAGCAGCCACTGAGCCCAGCTCTGCATCTGAGCTGTGCTGAGAGGGGTGTCCAGTGCCTGCTCAGGAACGGTGGTGGGGACACAGGGGCATACGGGTCCGGCCTCTGGAGTGGGGTGGGCCTGGGTGGCTGGCCAGGGTGTGGACACCTGCTTGCATGTCTCCTGCATCCTGTGTCAGCAGAGCACCCAGCTCCGCTGTGGTCACAGCCCCAGGACCACATCACTGGCTGCTGGGCTGTGCTGATGGCTGTGTCACATTGTCCTACCTGAGGCTTCCCAAGTCACAGGCCCCAAGCTCTGGGTCAGGAGGACCCCAAGGTCACCCCACCCTCCGCTGCACAGCACAGCCCCGCTGGCCCCTCCAGGGGTGCACTGCTGGGTCCCGGTGCCCCTACTGAGCCTAGCTCTCCTCCTGTGTGGTGCTCTGCTTTGGGAGTCGCCTGCTTGGCAGCTCCTCCAGCGTGCAGAATGGCAGATGACCGTTAGCTGCGGCAGGAGCCAAGGCCAGGGGGCTCCAGCGCCTCCCCTCCTTTGTGCTCAGCGCCGGGTGACAGTTCAGCTCTCCGGAGGCCTGGGGGGAATCTGTGAAGCCTGCTCCAAGGGGAGGCCACAGTAACCGTCCTCACACCCAGCTGTCACTTCCCAGTGTGCTCCCCAGTGCAGGGGCCTCGTGGGCTGGGCATTGGGCCACAGATTCCCGGTTCCACCTTCTAGAGAGCCAGGAAAATCCATAAGATTCCAGCAGCAATGGGAGAGTTCTCTCTGTACAGTACTTACTGCATCAAGTGGCTTAAAATGACTCCGAATACAGCACATGAGCATGATGAAATTAACGAGGATTAAACTTCATGCATAAATACAAACCCCGCATACAGAAAATACACTCGTGCAAGAACCGCGGAGACGCCCACCGACAGCCCACGCGGACACAGCGGCCTCAGCCTTTCCTATCACGCCCATGTCTGGGTGTACCTGTTTGTCTTCACAGATCATCATTTCTAGCACATGGCATGGACAAGCAATCATGATGTCCACTAGGAACACATGCAGAGTAGACACGGGTCCCACTGAGGGGACCTTGAGGGGTCTCAGCGCTCTTGTCCTATGGGAACACCAGTGGGAACATGCACCTCACTGGGAATAGAAAATCGGGGGACGGCTTGCACCCCAAACAACACTGTACTGAAATCTGCCAAGCACAACTATGGGGGGAAAAAGCTATGCTTTTGATATACAGGACTTAAGCAAACTATTAGGAAGTCGTATTAGCCTGCTGGCAAACAAAATCTTGGCATGACGCATTTTGAGAATTCAAGGTTAGCTCAAGGGTAAGAAATCTGTGAAATTCCTCTGCTAAGAGGGCAAGTCTGCTTTTGCTAGAGCACTTTCCAGGACGCTGGCAGAGCCTGCTGCATGTGTGTGAGCGTGTGTGTGAGCAGGAGGCTCCCTCCCGGCAGAACCGGGGAAGACCCTGAGACCCGCACGCCTGCACGTGAGGGTTTCACCAGCAATTATTAAGTGAACATGGAGAGCAGAGGGCAGTGTAAGTATATTGATATATAGGTACATGAGACATAAATACGGATAAAAGAATTTCTTATATATAAATGTGATGCATAATGCATACATGAATTGTCTGCATAATTCACAAACTACTGATGTTCGACGCGAGATGTCATTTCCATCCATGATTCTGATGCACATAGGTGCGCTGATCCCCCCTGGAGTGTAGGCCCCAGCAACCTGGGAGGCCGAAGGGAGCCAGCTGCTGACCCTCCCAGCACAGCCCGAGCCCTGGGGCCAGGATCTGACCTAGAAGGGCAGCCCTTTTTATTCCTGGGAGACCCCAGGCCACCCTGGAGAGCTGTGGATAAGGTCTCAGGGGTGACGGCCACTGGGTGGATCGTTGCTCTCTTGGGGACAGTCCCCACCATCCTCTTGCCCAGGGAGAGTCCTGGGGTCTCTACACCTGCCCCAGACCTGCCTTGCTTAGAGCCCCTAAGGGGCAACCACTGCCTCACTCTGCCACCTCCCACAGCCAAGCAGCCCACCTCGAGCCCTCCAGGTGGTCGGTCTATCAATGGTCCTGTGATCGTCAGATGCACAGGCACGCGGCACAGCCTGGGCCTGGTACCACATGAACAATGACACTCCTGGTGGGCCCCAATGACTGCGCACCTGAGAAGGCTTGTGTAGGGCAGAGAAGCCTCCCCGACCCTCAGAGGTCCCCTTCCCTTCTGTCCTTCAAGTGGGCACCCCTGGGTGACCAGCAGCAGTGTCACCCCCTCTAAGGAGAGTCTTCCTGAGCCCCAACCCAGCCTGGGTCCTGTCTGCCATGTCCATCTGAGAGTTGAGGTCTTACCTTGGGACAGGATAGAAGTTTGGGGAATTCTAGGGCACAGCAAACTTTGGACATAGTGGCCCAGGGACACACAGCTGAAGGTTTGACATTTAGGGGAAGGACAGAGCCCCTGCACAGGGCTTCCCAACCGGGCTCCAGAATCTTCCTCCCTGTCAGAGAGGAAGGGGACAGTGCTAGGAGAATGACTGCAAATGGACACTCGTCCAGGCCCTCAGGCGTCCATCACCGAGGCTGTCTGGAGAAGCTTCTGCCCTTACCGCAATCCAGCCCACATGAGCAAGAGCTGCAGCCACACCCCGGACACCTGGGTCACAGCTGCACCTGCACCACCCCTCGGAGCCCCAAGTTCCCGGGAACCCAGAGTCCTCCCTGTCCTCACCCCAGGGCCACCAGATGCAAGCCCTCTGTGGCAGAGCTGGCCTGCAAGTGGCATGGGGCAGAGGGCAGCTGGAGAGGAGTCAAATAGTCAGGCAGGGCCAGGACGGGGAGCAGAGCCACGCAGCGGCCTGCACGCCCACGGAGCTCGGCGCCCCCCACTTTCCACCCTGACCATTAATATGCGCAGGCCGAGCTGACAGCCATCGTCCATTGTCCACCCATCATCACGACGCTCTCCTCCCCAGCCACAGGACCGTGCTCTGAATACTCCACTTTTCTGACTGCTCTGTGACAGGCAAGGGTGACACATGGCCTGCCAGGCTAGGGAAACCACTGGACGCGCAGCAACCCCTGGCCACGCGGGTACGGCCGCACTCAGGAGCATCAGTTTCACCCTCTGTGCACCTTAGTTCCTTCCGGGAACTTCCATCTCGTGGACAGAGTCGTCCACGCTCAGTGGGCAAGAGGCTGGTAGAACTATAGGTCGAGGGGAGGCGAGGAGCCCTCTGGCCCTGTCACTGTGGGCCTGTGTCCTGTGACAGCATGAGTGATACAGGGGAGACTCACAACCCGAAAGATATGTGGGACATTCGTGCTCTCTAAAACCAAAGGATGAATTTCAGGAACGGCGGAAGTTCAAAGCAGAACGCATTCACTGAGGGAAGGAAGTCAAGGGCGCTGCCTTTTCCAGGGACTTTATAGACGTGAGGCGGGTCCAAGGTGTCAACACGGGAACATACAGGGGGCACGAGAGAGGAAAGCTATGGTCAGCCAATAAGATCACAAGTGCAATTGTTCAGGTAAAATGGATTAAATCTGGGATCAAATGGAGGCAAATACAGAACGGGCTTTTCCTGTAGGGGGTTGGGCTGGTGACTCTTCCTGGCTTTCTCAAGGTGATAGGATATTTAGAATAGCATTCCCTGATGTTTATCCTTGGGGGAGGAGTATGTATCTGTTTGTTCTTTTGTCTTGAGGTCTGGCCGACAGTGTCTGTCTCTCCCATAGTTACCAGGTATCCCAGCTTCCATCCTGGCTCCTTGGAGGGCCCAGCCCTTGCCTATATTTCTGACTCAGCTGCCTACAACATTAGGTCATCCTAAAAGCGCCGCTTGTGAGGAAAGGGGTTATCTGGGGTGAAGGCCCTCAGTGTTCCTGCATTAATCCAGACTCAGGGAGCCCCGACCCTGACCCATGCTGGCTCCTGGGCCTGGGATCCGCCTCACGCCTGGAGAAGATCGGCTGTCTCCTCGGCTCCTACCTAGCCAGGGAAGCGCGC
This sequence comes from Octomys mimax, assembly GCA_002564305.1. Taxonomy (NCBI): domain Eukaryota; kingdom Metazoa; phylum Chordata; class Mammalia; order Rodentia; family Octodontidae; genus Octomys; species Octomys mimax. The sequence continues at coordinate 16,623 of NDGM010965970.1, forward strand.
TGTTCTGTCCCTGTGTCCACCCTGGATCCAGCCGTCTGCTCCCAGACTGGGG
>NDGM010965974.1:0-16222 GCA_002564305.1 Octomys mimax
AACAATATGCAATGTAGTAATTATTGTAACTGCCCTACTAACCTGTTTTGAAACTGTCTCATTGCTACTTCTTTTTCAATAAAATTAATAAAAACAAAACAAAAAAAGACTCACATTGGCACCAACAGGTGGAGGGAAGCGGATCTGACTCCCCAGGGGGTGGGCCTCACTCTGCCCATTGAAGGCCTCAATTGAAAGGAAAGTCATTCTTCTGGGAGTAAAGGATGCTCCTCCTGACTGCCTGGCTTTTTGGTGGGACTTCAGCTCTTTCCTGTCTCAGAATTGATCTGAAACATCAATTCTTCCAGGATCTGAAACCTGAGGGCTTTTGGACTTGCATTTACAACACCGGCCCTGCAGGGTTTCCAGCTCGCCTACCGCAGAATTTGGACAGTATGTTTCCATACATGGAAGCCACATTCTTGCACATAAAGAGATGTATTATGAGAAGTAGACATTGCTTGTGTGATAGACATAGATACAGAGGTACATGCTGCTTAATCTTCATAACCTTTTGAGACAGGAACACCATGCTCACATCGGACCAATGGGGGAGGTGACCTGTCATTGTCTCTGAGCTTCTGGGAGAAGGATTTTGAGGTCAAATCCTGACATTCTCCCTGCCTCCCACATCTCCCAAATGACCCAGAATTGATTGACACACATTGAAAGTGTCCTGAAGCCACTGGTGTATTTTATCAAACATACTAGCACCTGCTCACCATGTGCCAATGCTCTCATCAAGTTGACAAACTTAGAGCAAATCAATTCAGCTCCAAGAAGGAAGTTTACAGTGGATACAATTGGAGCTTCCCACACGGCTCACCACAGAGCCCACCTCGCATGGCCCACCACAGAGCCCACCTCGCATAAAGATTCCTGAGACTGCAGGGGAACTTCCTTCCTGCTCCCTGGCCTTGGGGCCATGCCCCTCTAACTGGCCGTAGGAGCACCAACCTTGCTTACGCTCTTCTCTGGTATAGAGAAGCTCACCAGCGTGGATAGCGTGGCCCGGAGTTCTGTCCACCTCACAGCCCACATGGATCCTGACTCCAGCCCACCAGAACGGGATGGGCAGTGGCTCTCTTCCTCAGGTCCTGGGCTAGTAACAGACGTGACCTCCGGAGCATGGAAATGCGGCCCGGAACACACCCAGCCGGTCACCACAGCGATGAGGGTCTCTGCCCTGCCACAACCAGCCCTTCCCTCCCCACACGACGGCAGCCCCCGGCTCTGCACCCTTCCGCCCCTGTAACTTTCTCATTTCCTTCCCTATATTTAGTTCTGTGGTAATTATTTAGACCACTGCCTTAAAAACCGGGGCAATTTTACCCCCTAGGGGACATTTGGCAATGTCTAGAGACAGTCGGGCGATCACAACTGCGGGGCGCCACTGTCGTCAGCTGAGCAGAGGCCAGGGCACCACACACCACACACAGCCCCCAGTGACAAAGGATCAGCCGGCCTGCCTGTCAGCTGCGCCAGTCAGAAAACTCTGATTTAGACCCAGGACCAGCAAGTGTCTGTCACCAGGGCTCCTCCCCGCCACTCCTGGGTGTCCTTCACTGTCACATCCGGTTGATCAGAGCACCCGTTCGCTCCGAGCACTTTCTGAACCCAGAGTCTGATCAGTACAGGGCTCTGGGCAGCCTCTGCAGAGTGACCGGGTCCACACGCAGAGGATACTCAGGCCTCTGCTGTCCATGTGGTTGGTAGGCATTCTGGGAGGACGCGGTTCAGTCACTTACACTGGCAGGCTTTGAAGCAAAGCTCATGTCTGTTCAAGGGATGATCAAAACATACACCGGATGTTTGTATTATTTAAAAAGTTTAAAAAGTATTATTTAAAAAGTTTGTATTATTTAAAAAGAAGACACATGGCCATGAATCCACATCAAAACACTACCCCTTGCCTCACACACATTCATCCCGTGGTTCTTGCCACTTTGTGGAGCAATTCTGGAAATCCTCTGTCATGAGGGACTTTAGGAGATGTGATCAAGACTACGGTGACTGCTGCTATGGCTAAGCATCCCCCAAGCGGAAGGACAGGCTTGGACAGGCATCGCACTGTGTCCTCCCCACACTGTCCCCTGAGTCTGGCACTGTTCGGCTTCTGGCTCTTCCCTAAAGCCAAGAGGTACTCACTAAAGGGGAGTTCCAGAGTGGCTTCGTAAAGTGACCAGAGCGAGGGGAGAAGTGTGTTCCAAGCGAGGATGGGGTGCTAAAGTGTCTATAGTGTAATACCTTTTTAAAATTTAAACACTCACTATATTTTTCTATTATATCATATCCTTTATGATCTCCAATAGCTCTGAGATGAAAATAGGAAAGGAGCGGGTGAGAGGAGGAGAGACAGGAAGCAAAGACAACTACACAAAGAGGGGCAGAATTTAAAGTATAGGAGTTTGAAAGGAACGGGAGATAAACAGAACTCATGACACAGTGAGATACTGCTAAAACCCACACTGACACGCTGATGGCATGGCCCTGCCGTGGGGTGCTTCTTGCAGAGCCCTCTTCAGGACAGAAGGAGCCACTTGTGACCTTAGCCCCTGCAGTCAGAAGGTCGCTTCTTGCAAGAGACCTCCGTAGCTTACTCCTGTAGCCGTCACAATTGGCCAGGCTGACTGCAAGATTCCCCACCATCTTCAGTCCCTCTCCCACCCTCAACTATTGAACTCTCCAGCCAAGATCAAGAAAGGATAAGCTGTCATTTGGTGGCCACCTTTCCCAAAGACCACACAGAGCACTCCAGGAAGCTGGATTCCCATTCTTTCCATATGTTTGTCAGTCGTGCTCCGGGTGCATGCCACCTCTTCAGGCAAGTGTTATTCATCATTGTAAGTGGCCATCAGGGGTGGCCTTTCACTAAAACCCAATCCCAAATCGAATTTCTTGTTGATAGATCCTTAACAGATAAATCCTGAGTGTTCTTATAGCTCAAGTCCTTAGAAGAGATTTGGTAAGCTCTTTGTAGTTGAGGATCCAAAATGACATGACCACGTATCTGTTTTGAACTTTTCCCTGATAAATGTAGAAATGTAAGCAAAAATTTTCATGTATACACAGGCCACTCCTCAGAAAATAACAAGCCTTGCTACTGAGTAATCAAAGTGATCAATTTGTTGGAAAAAAAAAATACTGTTTGAAGGCACGTATAATTCTTGGCACTGAGCATCCTGGGATGTTTTCCCCACAGCTTTGCCAACTACAAACCCGAGCACAGTTTGTGTTTCAGATGCTGCATGAATTTCTACCAGCTGAACTCACCCCATCTAAGGTACAAAGCATTTGCTCAGTGCCGCTTCCTGTGCTCAGCTCCCTTAGTGGCCAGACTTACAGCCCCCTTCTACTGATTTGAATTTTTTTTTTTCTTGAATGTCTTCCTATTCTCAGAGTCCATCTGTTAAGCTTTTCGTTGGTGGCATATACGGGACCCCATGCTATGCAATGTTCCACAAAGAAAGCTTCGCTGCCCTCTGTGAAAATGCAGCAGTCCCCACCTCCCGTCTGCAAGGTGCTGTCTGGATGTGAGCCCAGCCCCTGGAGTGAGAGAAGGAGGGGCAGGAAGAGACTGTGCCCTCGTCTGAGTTCTTTCTTGGTCCCTACTGCCTGTTCTACATGATGGGCCAGGGCAACACAGTGATGCAGCCTCCAGAAGCAACCGCACAATGACATGTGGGCACTTGGTGAAAGTTTAAGTGGGCTTTGCTGAAGCCGGGCCCCAGTTGCAAGCCATAGCAGATACCAGGAAAATTCCAGCAAAGAATCAAAGGACAGCCACACTCTTCACCCCTGTCCCAGTGAGTCCGAAGCAGCTTGCTTTGTTGGTATCCCCAGGCAACCAGGCTAGCGGGGGCCTGGCTGGGCAGCAGCTCTGCTTTAGGGGCAAAGCCGAGGCATCTTGGGTCACCTCCGCCTCCGGTAGAGAAGGGAACGGTTCTCATGCTTCCTCTAGCTCAGGCGCTCGGGGCTTTGCTAATCTTGCTGAACACTTCAGTTTTTAGATGGCGTATCAGTGGGGCATTCACACAGAGCAGTTTATGCACACAAATTCTGTCTGCTTTGTAAAAGATTATCCTTTTATGAACACTCTGCAGAAAACATAAAAGCAGAGAGGGGACAGCACACAGAACAGGAAAGATGTTAGCGGGGAGATTAATACTGAATGGGTCGAAATGACGGCGCTTACTAAAATGAGGTCCAGACACTGGCCGCAGCGAGACAGAAATAATGGGAATGACACATCGTTTATTTGGGATAGTAAGTTGATCCAAAGTAGAGGCCTAGGACAAGAGATTAATGATTAAATATCCACGTCCTGATGAATATCAGTAGCCAACTTGAATCTTTTCCTTCCAAAAGTACAGTTTTACTTGCACAATCGTACATGCTTATTCTACATTTCAGAAATGGGATCCTAAAAAATGACAACAAATACCACTGGGATCATTTTCTTATCCTGGTGGAAAATTGCGGTCCCTACTTTAAGGGGTGCAATTTTATTTGTAGGCCCCAAGCCTCTGGCTACTGATGTTTGAAAAACAGATTTCATTGATGGGCATTTGAGAAATGTGGCTTCGTTAGGGACTCTTCTCACATCTCCCCATCCACTCATTTACAATACAGATCTTCAGAAGGAAAAGGGAAAGTGAGACTGGAAGGACTCCGTATTGATCTTGCAGCCCAGTGAACTTCAGAACGATGAAACGATACCAGCATTTGAAATCTGATGCAATCTCATCCCATCACAGAGGAAACTAAGGCCACGGCTCGTGCATAGCCCGGCTAGAGTCCCGCTACTGGTTGGAAGCAGAGCTTGGAGCAGTCCCCGGGGCCTTCTGGCTCTGGCCCCAACTCTTCCCCCTGCACCCTGCTGCCTCTTTATTCTTCAAGTTGGAAATAATGACCAAAGCAGCTTGCTGGAAGAGCCAGCACCCCACATGCTAAATTAAAGTCCTGAATTCATGCAAAACTTAGACCATTGGAAGCTCTGAGTAAATGCATGCTGGAAACAAAAAGGGGGGGATGGGCAGAGTTGGAACTGCAGGGGAAAATGTAGAAGAGGAGGCTGCATAAGGGGCAGGCCCACCATGCCAGGCCCTGGGCCCTGCTGCCTGGGCATGATTGCAATGTAGCTCATTGCTGAACCTTCCTTCTCAGGGGCAAGAAGACTAAAGATGAAGCAGAATCATAGGGAGCTGTCCATTGTTTTTATGTAGCTCTCTGTTGTTCACAAGCCAAGACAGGGAGAGTGGTTTTGTGGCTAGCAGATACCAGCAGAGTGGGAGCAGTAAGATTCAAATGAGGCATTAAAAAAAGACCCAAAGAACAAAACCCCAGGCCATCCACCAGGCAGGAACAGAGGGGACCATCACAGGTTAATTCCGCAGCCGCTCACCTACAGAGAGTGAGGTCAGGGTTTGGCTGGCGTTCCGTGTGCTATCGGTTTGGTGGTTTCAGTCTATGCTCCAGGGAACATTTGTCTGGGTGCCAAACCCACATGCATGCACGGTTGGCAGGCTGTCCTCTGAGGCCAGGGATGAGGAGCTGGGGAAGTGTATCCATTTTCACTTTGCAAGTATTTGCATGCCAATGCCTTGACCATTGCTGCTCTTTGGGAAAAGAGGGGAAATTGTGCTACACAGCCAGGCTGTTTGCAGGCATCTTAGCCCACATCAGGAGGCAGAGCCAGCACTGCCACTCCTTCTGTCCCTTCCTAGGGTGGCTACTCTGAAGTCCATCATTTTCTCAGAGGCAAAAAGAATCAAACTACTGATTCCAAAAGAAAGGCCTTCCAGGAACAACCAGTGAGAAGTCCATAGCAGGAAAAAATTGGGGGTGATGATCAGGTGTGTCACAAGTCTCATTTAGGTGGGTGAACCAGGAGGGAATCTACACTATTCCTAATGCCTATAACTGCCACTTTGGAGAAGGAAAGATGTGTTCAGTACAAAGCTCTGAAGAAGTTCTACTGAAAGGAAATGCAGTCTTCATTGAAATCTCTGTCAGAACCTGAGCAGGCTCAACACCACGGACCCAGAATAGAATGCCACCCAACCACAGACTTCCCTAAATTAGGAGTACCAAAAGGAGGCTTGCTGGCAAATAGACACACCTTAATATTTTTACCATCAAATGTGAAATTGCCAAATGTAAGTAGCTCTGGAAACAGGAAGACAGTAACTTTGAGGAAGAGAAGACAAAAGAACATGGTAGGCCTCCCTAAAGAGACATCCTGCTTCATTAAATTTTATCCTGATGTCCAGCCCCAGCTGAGGTGATTGTCAGTAACAGGAGTTACCGACAAAAGTAGGGCACTGTTCTGGGGGTGACCGCACAGAGAGAGAGAGAGGCTGCTATGATGTAGACCTGAGACCCATCTGCAAAGTGATTCCAGTTAAAATTTTCTTGTACTTAGAAATGGTGCCCAAAATTTCCAGGTGCTACCAACATTCCCTCCTGGATGGAACCTATTAATAGGTCTGACCTGGAAAAGACTACAGTCTACAAAGTGAGATAATCATGTCTTTACCTCCCCTGAAAGCAATGTGTATTACAGAAAAACAAAGATGGCTGCCCTCACAGTCATCCCCCATGGCCCAGTGAGTGGTAAATTAGGCTTGGGAATTTTCCTCAAACTGGACTTTAGAAATGATCAATCTGGGGCCAGGGAGATAGCTCAGTAGAATAAGCACCTGCCTGGTAAGCAAGGGCCTGAGTTCAATCCCTAGTTCTCCCCCCCAAAAAAAAGGTCAATTTAAGGGCTGGCCAAATAGCTCAACAGATTAAAGCACTGGCTTAAGCAGATGCAGCAGCTGGGGGTTCAATCCCTAGCGTGCCGTGCCAGCCCCGCCTCCCAGGGGCATGCCAAGGTGGCGAATGAGACTGGGCGTGGTGGTACATGCCTGTAATCCCAGCTCTTGGGAGGCTGAACACAGGTGGATTGCTATAAGTCTGAGCCAAGTAGTGTGACCCTATAGACCCTTCCTAAAATAAAAAACAAAAAATGTCCATCTACCAAGCAAACAGCCACTGAGGCTTGATAAATTGGCTATTTTCCTGAGATTACAAAATTCTCAACAAATTTACAGCCAACCTCATAGCTGCCATGCCCCTCAAACATGCCAGTAGTTATGAGACAAAGACTGTTCTTGGGGCCAAAGAAACAGAAAACTGTGGATCCCTTAATTAGCTAAATGCCTATTTCTCCCAAAATACATTCATTGAAAAATACCACAATGTTTTCCTGGAGAAGTAGAAACAGCAAGAAAAGAAGATGGCCACTTTCGAGGCTGCAACAAGTAGTGTGCACCGGAGGGCGTGGGCGTTGGGCGTGTTTTCCAAATTCACTGTCTGCCTCTAAGGTTGGCTTGTAGTTTCTACTCAAGATCACCTTTTGATAGAAAGTTCACAGTGGTACATTAGTGCGTGTCCTGTAGCTCTCACTTGCATTTCTGGGACGGTCAATTCTACATCTGTTTGTGCGAGGCCAGCTAAGTCTGATTTGCATTCACCAGTTAGCACTACATACACACATCATGCCACGTGTAGACGCAGGTGCCCCCTTCTGCCAGACTTGGACATCAGCGTGGTGGACAAGGAGGAGTGAGGCAGAACCAGAAGCTGATGGAGGCAGGGCCCACAGCAGTCCAGAGCCGGACATTAGGTGGGGGCTTCATGCAAACAGATCTGATATCCAAGGGGTCTGATAGGCAGCAGAAGAGAAGGACCCTCCTGCCACACAACTACCTCTCCCTAACTGTGTGCACGTCCAGTAGGTCTCAGCCCCAGACTTGCATGATGGCTACCTCTTAAAAATAGCTTTTTAAAACCCAAGCCTAAACCACAGTTCAGATTTTACTGGTCTGAGCTACAGCCTAGGCTTTGTGCCTTTGAAAGTTCCTCCAGGGATTCATGGAAGCCATTGTGAGGTGCAGAATAATGGTTCCTAAAGACATCAGGTCCAGATCTCAAAAACCTATAATGGTACTTTACATGGCACAAACAAATTGAGACACAGAACTAGTCCTGCATTGTGCTGGCGAGTTCTCCTTGTGATGAGTTTCCCTTCTTAAAGAGTGGCGGCAGGATATTAACACACACCAGGAAATGTAATATAAAGATGGTACATATTGAGATTTAAAGATGCTGGCCTCAAAGACTGGAGCAATGTGACCACAAGCCAAAGTATGCTAGCAGCCACCAGGAGCTAAAAGAGGGAGGGAGTGGATTCTCTAAGACATGTCAGCAATTTGATTTCAGCCCAGAGATTCTGATTTCAGAGTTTTCCTTTCCAGATTGATGAGGAAATAAGGTTCATTGTTCTCAGCCACTCAGTTCACTGTAATAAGCATGGAAGTCCAGGAATCTGGTGCACCTAGCCAGTCAGTCATTGCAGCCTCTGCTGACCGCCTCAGGAAGGGCAAGCTCCAGCTACCACCAAGCCTGCCTACCTGGACCACTGCTCCCTAGTTTTCATTTGGCTGGAAAGCTACTTTCACTTTCTAGAAAGTCTTCCATGACCTTGACTTGATCTAAATTAGATCTTCTGGGGTTTTTTCTGCTTAAAACTTTGTTTTCAGCCTTCAGAGTACTTGTCACAGATTGTAATCAGGTATTTATTGGAATGTCTTACTTCCCCCCTAGAATATCAACTTTGAAGACAAGGCTTATATTACTATTTTCATCAAGCATGATGTTAGACATACACTCATAGTAAGTGGTTGATAAAAACTCACTAAAAGAAGTACTGAATGAATGAATGATTCTCATCCTGTATAGAACTGAATCACAGAGAATGTTGGGTAACCAGATCAGGTCTGTCTTCTAGGAGAGGGAGTATAAAAGGACAGCAAGGAAATGTAAACCCTCCAGAAAAGAGCCACAATTCTGGTAATATCTGTGGTTTAGTAAAAGAACTGGAGTCATGGAAGAAGCTTATATATACCATATGAGGGCACACTCGACCCCAGTTTTGAGCAGCTAACCACAGCTCCCGCATGCATTTAGGCTAGGTCGAGTATCCTGATGTCATACTGAGTTTTACTAGTATTCACTCTAGAACTAGATAGGGAAAGGAGAAGAGGTAAAACGGCCTTAAGATCCACAGCAGCTAGTAACATAGGCACTGACAAATATTTGAATCAGGTAAAACATGGCTATTCCTTCTTCACATGAAAGATAGGATAGTGGCGGGAATCCATCAAGCCCAGATATTTTCAGATACTTCCATGATCCATCTATCGTGGAGTTAGAGACAATCTACTTGGTAACATTTATGAATGCATCTACTTAAAAAAATCACTTGAACAAAGCTAGAAAAACAAACACAGTACATTATCCAGGTCTGCCCTGGATGCCTCCTCTACCATAGTTACAGACCCCAAAGATCAGATAGATGCAAAATCCTGCTTCTGGGGAACTAAGCTAATTGTCCCACTAGAAGCTCACAGGTTGCTTGCTCCTTTCATGAAAGAATAATGACCAGCTGAGCACAACTTTGAAATTTTATCCATGCCAGCATTAGAGATAGCAAGTGAAAGGCTGAAGCCCCACTCATAGCCCAAGAGCAGAAATGACCACCTAGAGAAAAAGAGGCTTAGAGAAATAGAGCTACCTAGTGCAACAAAGAACAACCCACTCACTCATGCCAGGAAAAGCATGATGCATTGGCTGCACCTTTTGACTTAGGTTTGGTTTTGCTTCTCCAATTTGACCTTAAGAACATATTGACTTTATCTCTATGAACGTAAACATTTCAGTCAACATCAATAATGTTTCATGCAGAGAGAAGTCTCCACAGCAAACTAAGCCAGTCCAATGGGTGTCCACTTTTAGCACTTTCCTATGATGCATCTAAGCATGGTTTTCTTTGTGCTCACTTGAGAGTTTGCTGAGCCACTTGAATCTATAGACGGGTGCCCCACAACTGTTTTTGGAAAGTAATCATAATTATCTCACCAAATATCTCTGATCCCTTGTTATTACTGCTATTCATTCTATCGGGAAATTCAGTTACACAGATATTAGAACATTCTTCTATGCTTCGTATATCTCTTTTTGCTCTGTTCAGTTCTTTCAATTTTATTTTTCTTTCTACAATTCCATTTGGCTATTTTAGGGGAAGGAGCTGGACTAACCATATCTTCTGTTATAGCCAGACTCACCACATGTCAAATTTGTCCAGAGAATTTTTGGATCACACGTTACAATTTTAGGTATATAATATCTGATTATTTTACATAGATTCAAATTATCTGTTGACTTCTCATCATGCTTGTACGTTTCCCCCTCATTTAAGACACATAATATTATCCTGCATTTTTTAAAAATTCATCCATCCATTCATTCATTCATTCATTCATTCATTCATATAAGGTCTCATACAATTCAGACTCACAGTGATCCTCCTGTCTCAGCCTTCTCAGCACTGGGATTACAGGTGTGCACCAACACGTCTGGTTTCAGGGCTGGCACAGCATGCCCAGGGATTTTTCATTATAAATTATGCTCAGGTATCTGGATTATCTATGAATTTCTTTTGTCACTTGCTTTTTCTGATGACTTTTTATCACCTTCTACTTCTTTGCATAACACTTTATTATATGGTGAGCATTATGCCTCAATGAATCTTAGAGATGTAAGCTTTTGTTAATTTCCCATAGCAATATGCTTTCTGCTTTTCTCTACCAGGCAGACAGGGAAAAGGATCATCTGTCTCCTCAGTCCAATGAAGCACTGTCCTGGCTTGGTGCTAGACTGTGGTTAAACACTGCCCATCACGGAGTTGAATATCTCAAGGATGGCTGTGGGTTTGCTGTAAGCACTTCGATTTGGAGGGCCCTCCAAGCTCTTGTAGGTAGCCAGACTTTTCACCCTGCTTCTCTATCACAGCCTCTTAGGCTCAGTACCCACCCTCAACATTCAGCAAATGTCCTTTGAGGAACCTACTGAGACATCTGGGGCCCTCCAGACCCCGGCTGTCCTGCATCCTATTGAGGTGTCTCCCCCATGGAGTCCCTTGTCCACATCAAGCATGACTGATGCCCTTTCTCTGACCCAGTTTCAATTGTCCCCAGCAAAGAAAACACCAGCAATCTCAGATTGTGTGGGAAGAGACCTTCCCTCTGAAACCTTAAGTTACCCAACACCTTTGCTCCCTAGCGCCAACATTTCAAAACTACCATGCATTAATTGCAGTTACAATTACAATTGTAATTTATCCAATAGTTCCTAGTTTTTACAGCAGGAACAAAGAGCCTGCCGTAGTCCACTACTCAGATGGTTCTCTTAGTCCAAATCTAGTCTACAAATAATTTTCTGCACACAATAGTTAAGTTTCTCCCAGTATTTCCCATCATTCTTACTTTATTGGCATTATTTTCATCTAGATCGATTTTTGGTATAAATTTATAGCCAAGATGTGATTCATTGTTCAGCATTTTGACCATGTGAGACTGCACTGTTCAGAATATCTATCCTTGTCAGTTTTCATCTGGGACCACATAGTTTCCAGCTGTCACCAAATTCAATTTTAACCATTCAAATTCTGCATATCAGAACTTCATCAGGATTATATTTTGCAGTCAAGTTTTAAACTCTACTATCACTTATTTCACTAAATACAGTTTTAGATTTAGTCATTCTTATTTTTGCATTAATAATCGTTGCCAGTCCTAGCTCTATTGAAACTCAATAGAGCACTGATTCTCTGTGTTGGCTTTATTTAATCTCTAAGAAGACTCTGTTCAGTTCTTCTCAGATGTTCCAGAACTGTTCAGAACCCATCTGTCTATTTGGTGTAAACTGTGGATTGGTCTGCTGTGTTTCTAACACATCTCTTCCACTAGTCTCTAATCTAGGTAGAATGATGTTCAGCGTTGGCAGGGCAAAGAGCAGAATGATGAAATTGCAGTGGAAGACACGTGGTGGCCAGATCAACACGCCTTGCCTCACGACTGGAACACAGAGACCTTGGACACCCAAACAGCTCAAGGTCTGGGAGCTGACTGCACCTCACGTCTGCGGCCTTGCTCCGCTCCACACACTGTTCCTGCCTCCTTCCTCCGGAAGCAGCCTCCTCTGATGAGTCCTGGCTGCTCAAATCACGAGCTGCAGATTCTCTGATCCATTATAACGTCTTGGCCCTTGGTTCCCGCTGTAACCTTTCAGCATCAGCTTCCACCATTAATCTCCTTATCTTTTGTTCATATGACATCTGGACTACAATCCCCGAGGAGTCTGAGCAAGCAGCCTGGCCTAATCTAAGGACAGTAGAGGCCCTAGCTCAAGAAATCCGATTCAGGCATCTCCTTGCCCTGACATTTCTCAAAGTGTGATCTGTTGGTCACTTGCAGATCTGAGGCTCACGTTCTGCATTCCGTGGCTCCAGGGCCACTTTCCCTAGACAGTCCTTTCACTTAGGCATAGGAAAAGCAGGTAAGACACAGTGGGGTTACCTAAAGAGCAGCAAGCTCCGGTGTCAGGCCAGCCTTGCTTCACACGCCCCCCTTGCTGCCTGGGAACCAACCCTGTGTGAGTTCCCCAGCTCTCTGAGCCTTAGGTCCCTCATCTTTAAAAGTAAGAGAATGCCATCTATGCCCCAGAAAGAGAGGCCTTGCGTAAAGAGCCTGGCACCGAAGAGGCCGTGGATAACCCTGAGCTCCTCTTCTCCTGAGGAACGTCAGTGGCATCACCTTCACATCCAAGGAGGGCTGCAGAGCAGTCCTGCCTGGCCAGAATCAAGCAAAGCATGCTCAATGTGCCCAGGAAATAAAGCTCAGTGGTGCCAGATCTGGGTCTTCTCCTCCGTGCCAGGCCTGACTTTCCCAGAGATGCTGCGTTTCTCTGGATAACTCGGCAACCGCTCAATCCAGATACAGGCTCTCAAGCGGGCAGCATGTTTACACTTAAAATGCTCACTTCCCCTTCAAGTTTCCAGGCCCCTGCTGCTCCTTTCTGCAAACTTAATTAATTAGTTGCAGCTAACATTTGTTCAACCTCATGCAGCACTGGGGAGGCTGCAGGAAACAGGCTCTCATAAATTAAAAACATTTCAAAATATTGTCTTCTCCCAAGAAAACATTTTTCTATTTTTTTTTTAAATTGACACTCCATTTGGATAACTTTAAGGCTTCAAAAGAAAACAAACAAGGAAGTTCCAATTAATGTTATTATCTTTAACTGTGTCACTGCCGCCGCCATTCTTAGCTATTCTGAACTTGCTTGTCCTCTTAAAGCTATAAAGGAGCCTCTCTGGCTGCCGCCTCTGCGTGCTTAGGTGTCTGGCTCATGTGTGGTGCTGCTGCAGAGCTGCCGTCATGCAGCAGAGCAAGGTGAGCCAACGCCCTGAGCGCTGGTGTTGTCCTGGGGCATTAGGGGCTCAAGAGCCACCCTGTTTTTTGTTGTGTTTTGTCAGAGATGGGTGTGTCCTTGCTGTTAGAGAAACCATTTCATCGTTATTTTATCTTTTTTTTCTCATCAAAATAAAATTTAAAGATTTAAAAATAAATAAAATTAAAATTAAAAAAGAGCCACCCTGAAGGCAAGGATGTGCAACAAGATGATGGAGTAACCTGCTTTTCTTACTAATTTGGCTGTTTTACAGCCAAGACATAATTGCATTGCCTAAGGTTGAACAAGAGGAGGAGTAACTAGGAAATAGCCCTACCAGCAAAGGTCAGCTCTTCCCAACAAAGTAATCCAAGGATTCCATTGGCTAATGTGTGGCTGACCTTGCCACAGTCTGGCTCTGGAGTGTGCTGCAAAGGCCTATGGGTAGTGTCCAGCCTGTGGTGCTATCCAGAGGTGATGGAGCCCTTAAGAAACAGTGCCTGGAGGGAGGTTGTCTGGCTCTTGGGGTGCCTTGATAGAGATGCTGGGACCCTGGTCTCTTCCTTTCTCTTCCTTTTTTGGTCCTGAGGCCAGCAGTTTGCTTTGCCTATGCTCTTTGCCTTGACGTCTGCCTTGTCACAAGGTCAGCCAACCACGGACTAAATTCTCAGAAACAGTGAGCCAAAAGAAGCCCTTTGTCTTCAGAAGTTGGTATCTCTGGTATTTGTGCCAGTGAGGAAAAGTTGACTACACCAGATCTGCTGGCCTGGCTCACAGGGCTACTGCTCCGGCATGTGCAGCCTGGGAATGCTCCTGCAATGGCCTAGGCAGCAGGCAGCACCTTCCCCACTGCCTCCCACTACCTGTCTCGAGGCCTGCTCCTTCTTCCAAGGTGGGTGGATGCTACTGTTCTGTCTCTGCAATAGTGGTGAGGAGCTCTGTGGGTGACCACAAATGTAAACGGCTGCTGCTGATGGTGCTGGGCCTGTGAGGAGCTTGGCAGAGGGGCGTTGAGCCTGGAGTTGAGTGACCCGAGTCCTAAACACAGCTCTACTGGGGCCTAAGTCAGGTGCTTGGGAGCACATTGGAGAGCACAGACCGAGGGCAAGGCCGGTGTGCAGGCCGCTTCCGCAGGTCCCGTGAGACCCCTCAGTGGCCACGAATGTGGGGACTTGTGACACAGACAGCACCAAGTCCTCTCCCTGGGTTTCCTGTTCTTCTGCTCTGGTATTGATACTAAGCCACAAATGTGTGTCACAAGCACCATTTGCAGGTCACTGGTTAAATCACAGAAGTGAACGGAAGCAATGTGGAGCTAAACCGCAGCTCGCCGGCTCAGTGCTCTAACTTCTAAGAAAACCGAGGGCGTGAATGTTTCCAGAGGTTCCCATTAGCAGTGACGCTGACTTTAGACAATGGGATAAAAAGCTGCTGTAACTGTAGAACAACTTGGATCAATTTTATACACACAGCAGCAGTAGTTATTTCTGTAAAAAAATCTCTACTAATGACCATAATAGTCATGGTAATTAACACAATGGCTAATATTCTATTGCAATCCTTATTTGAGTTGGCTTGGTTTGAACAATGTATTGCTCATGTGCATATACATACATACATTCTGGATCAAATAAAGATACAGAATTCCTATATATCTATATAAGGAAATATATACAGATATAGCATAATCTGACTGCTATCTCTATATATCTATATGAACCTAATATATATAGAGATATAATATATATCTATATATATAAATCAAAATGTATAGACAGTTTTCCATCCACAGGTTCTATATCTGAGGATTCTACCAACCATGGGTTGAAATGCTCAAAGCATGTGTAATGATTGTGTGTAGCTACTTTTCGTCATCATGTATCATCTAAACAACACATGATAAGAAATACTTACGTTTTGTTAGTTATTGTAAGTCACCCATAGAACTGGTTATGCTTCTCATTGCCAAGACAAGATACCCGACACTTAAAAATTAAGAAAGAAAAGATTCACTTAGCTCACAGTGTGTGGAGGTTTCAGTCCGTAATAACTGGCTCCAAGGCAGAGGGCTATGGTGCTGGGGCAAGAGCTCAAGGGAGAGCAAAAGCACCCAGAGCAAAAGGGGGGAGCAAGCCTCTTTCCTCCTTCATATTGCAAGCAGGCTCCCCAGACACCCCAGGGGGGAGCAGCATTCACAGCATCCGGGTGCCCCCCTCTTGCACAGGATGCTGATGTTTATAAAGCAAGGACCCTGGCCCCCTGCTGAGTCTTTTGGTTAAATTTCTAAATTTCTCATGTTTACAAAGGTATCAACCACTACAGATACCTAAGTGAGATGTAATTAATGCACAACATTTTTCTATGCAAGATTTGACCATCCTAGGAGGGATGTAACCACAAGAGGGGAATTCCCAGAGGGATGATTGTGTAGGTCTGTGTGTACTATATATGTACACATGTGTTCACGTGTGGGTATCTACTCACAGAGACAGATGCACAGAGAGCAGAAGGCAGAGACAACTAGTTTCCTACAAGTCACCGTCAGCTCACCTCTTTGCTAGAAAGCAGCATAGACTTAGTGGGGAGAGCAACATGTCCAACAACAACATTTGCAGCATTTCCGGCAGGTACGCATGGTCCTGTAGCTCCCTGGGACCCAAGAAACATCCGTGAGGCTTGTGGACAGGAAATGGGTAAGAGTGTGCTGACTGAGCTTCTGGAATCCTCAGGCAGGAGGGCTCTGTGGCAAGGCCAGTAGGCCTGGCCTCCACCCTTGCATCAGTGACTTCCATACCTACCATGGTAGGAATAAAGTATGACTGTGGGGCTGGTGAGATGGCTCAGTGGTCTAAAGCACCTACTTGGAACAAACTTGGCAAAACAC
>NDGM010965991.1:0-14531 GCA_002564305.1 Octomys mimax
GCCACTGTGCTCTCTGTGAAAGCCTGAGAGAATGTCTTCTCTCCATGTGATTCTCCTTAGGCAGTAAACTTATTTTGATGCTTGGTAAATTATAAGTTTATTTTAAGTAAAGTTGTTCAGATTTATTTGGAAAATAAGCCTCACTTATCTCAACAGGGGAACTCCTTGGCAGTGGTGTCCTGCTTCATCTCCCTGCCTTTCTGGTCCCCCTGGTGACAAGCTAAGTCCACCCCTTATTCTCAGTGTTGTAAGTCTTGTATGATAGCACAGGTAAAGAACACATACTCTGGTCGGGTCACATTGTACCCCAACCCTCAGGCTTCCCCATCCTCTCTCTCCACCCAGAACAAACACCTGCATCTGGGTCTCTCTTATGGTGTCTCTCTTCATCTTGGATGTCTCTTCAATCTCTGCTTCCTTTCCAAAACTTTAATCTCGAAGCTAAAATGTGAAGTGCAGATTTCACCTGCCTACGAAGCTATCTAAGTTATTTTTCCTTCTCAGAACACTTATTGTCCAAAACATTCTATGAAGCAAATCCAAAATTTACATGAATTTAATTGATCCTAATTAACTAGCTTGTTGGAT
The DNA here is from genome assembly GCA_002564305.1 of Octomys mimax. Classification (NCBI taxonomy): domain Eukaryota; kingdom Metazoa; phylum Chordata; class Mammalia; order Rodentia; family Octodontidae; genus Octomys; species Octomys mimax. Next base: position 589 of record NDGM010965991.1, read on the forward strand.
GAGCACATGCTATGCAACCTTCTGGTAACAAGAGCATTGCAGTACAGTTTCTCCTAGGTCTATACAGCTTGATTACCTCAATTTGATTCTATGTGAACTAAATTTTAGATATGCTTGGTCAACATTTTATTTCTATACTATTCAATTTAACCTCATTACTTAAATAAAATCAAGAATATGATTTTTAAAGGCTACGCTGTTTGCATGAAAATACATTGTGCTTTGGAAATATTAGAAGACATTATTGAAATTGAGAGCTTAGAACCTATAAAAATTTCAAGAATAAGCTATAACATTACATTACATTATTAAACAATAAAGTCACAATGTTAAAAAAAGTTTATGCACTGAATTTACTTTAAATTTTGGTTCTTTAAATAAAACTAAAATTTAACATTTTTTAAAATGTATTTAGTACAGGGTCTCAATATACAGCTCTGACTCATAGTGATCCTTCTGCTTTCAGCCTTCACAGCACTGGAATAACAGTTGGGTGCCACCATGCCTGGGCTTAGTGACCGGCTCAGCAAGCCCAGGGTTGGGACTGGTGCAGCATGTGGTACTGGGCATTGAAGCCTGGTCCCTGCGATTGCCTAAGTAGGCACTTAGTCCTCTAAGCACTCTTGCCAGCCATAAATTTGCCATTGTAATTGATTCATTATGCTCATGAGTTACGCAAAGAATACAGCATCCAGAGTAGCTTTACTTAATAGAGCAGTAGCCTAAATGCTCTGCCATTACGTCACAGTCTTAGTCAGCTTATTTATGCTTGTTCATTACACGGTGCTTTTCACTAACTCTCATGGTTGGTCTTGTTTTGTCTGTTAGTGTGTTTGAGACAGGTTCTTGCTATTTATTCCAGGCTAGCTTTAACCTTGAAATCTTTCTACCTGTAACTTGGGAGTGCTGCGGTTGTAGCCCTGTGTCATCATGCCAGATTGTTGAACATTTTAGATAAACTGTCCAACAGCTGGTTGACATAACACTAGAATAGAAAGTTCCACCCTTCTTCTGCTAACTTGACCATGTTCAGTGCTCTCCATTAGGCTGTATGATTTTTTAAGATACGAATTCTCAGGCTGGGGAGGTAACTCAGCAGCATAAGTGCCTGCCTGGCAAGCACTAGGTCCCAAGTTCAATCCCCAGGACCACGAAAACAAAACAACAGCAAGATAAGAATTCTCGCAAGAGATCCTACGATTTTTTTTTTTTTTCAGTTCTAGAAAAATACCCAGTAGGTAGTCAAAGTCTAAGCCTGGTATTGGTCTGGGATTACCATAGGTCTACACATTTTCCAGAAAACTATGAAGGAAAAAGTAGCCCAAAGGACGCAGTTCGAGAGACTATCTAGTTAACTGTAGAACCAGGGCTTAGTCTGGGATTTGCCTGATTACAGATTCCTTGGTGACATCTCTCATACCACAACCCCTTTCTCTCATTTTTCTCATTTGAAGAGATCTTGAATAAAATAATTCAATATTTTTATCTTTCAAGGTATTCAATAATTTGTTTTCAGTAGTAATAGTTGGTTGTGATGGTAATTATGTTTTGAACACTTTATACTGAAAATATATTTGGAATAAATTCTGAATAGGACATTTTATGAATTATATCATATGTGTAAAAATAATGGGGTTTTTTTTGGATTTATTTATTTATTTATTTTTACATTTAGGGCAGGGTCCACAGAGTCTATAGGGTCTCATTGCGCAGATCAGATTCTTAGTGCTCCCCCTGCATTCAGCCTCCCAATTGCTGGGATTACAGGCACATGCCACCATGCCCAGTCTGAATTGCCATCTCAGTGCCCCGGGGATGAGGCCAGCACAGCGGGCTCAGGGATTGAAACTCCAGGCCCCTGCATCTGCCCAAACAGGTGCTTTTATCTGCTGAGCTATTCGGCCACCCCTAAAAATAATTTTTAGGTTTTGAAAAACTAAAATTAAAAGGATGCAGTTATTTCTCTGGCTGCTTGGGTATAATTCTGACTAACAATCCATATCTGTATCGATATGTTTGTTGACTAGCCTTGCTATGTCAAGAGTCTTGGCTGAACAAGATTTACTGGCATTCAATATACTGCTCCTAAAACCATAACGAATTTTGGTAATGATTAAGTAATTGTCAATTAATGTTAAAAGTATCTGGCTAGAAAACATAAAATATAAATCAATGAATAAAATGTTACCATTCATTACCCAGATGAGAACACTTACTTTAACGGAAAGACATAGGCTTTTCTATGAACAAGAACATGTTTAGACTATATATCTGCACTAAATGTTCACGCTGAACAACATATGAGAGTAGCAGTAGTCACTTCTAATGACCAATGCGTGCAAATCAGTAGAACAGTTTCAGAAACATCTCTTGATTTTCCATGGCAGAAGTCCAAACCTCTGCTGCATCATGCTGCTTACATTTTGACCAAACATATTTTACTTGGGACACAACTCCTAGTGTACTGAATGTATCTCAATTCCTAAATAAACTGTATGATTCATAAAAGCAAATATAGTCCCTAATCCATTTATATGTATCTTGACCTAAAATATGATTTCTTTAATGTACTTACATAAGTGGGAAAATAATCAAGCATGCAAAGAATCAAAAAATGCTTATAATGCAAGCAAGAATCACATCATTGTGAGATCATTTTATTTTGCAAAAAGAAAGACTAATAGGAAAAAAGAATAGGTAAGAAATAGACAAACATTTTCTGAAATCATTTTGTTAACAGATTTAAATGAGATTTAGCTGGGATGTAATGGACAAATGAGGTAACTGAAGGTTAAATGTAAAGGAAATATTTTATAATGAAGCAAATTAATTTTGAATTAATAAAAGATAAATTAAATAGCAGGATTTTAATGATTAAATACCTAATTTTGTAACAAACTATCTAATGTATGTTTGTTATGTTCATTGCCTTCCTTGCCTTCTAGAAGTCCAATGTGCTATCCATTGCGCCACAGAGCCAGTCACTTCCTTACCTTCTAAATATGACTTTGTAACATTGTCAATCCCTAAAAGATCAAGTAAGTATTTGTACCGAAAAATGCATCAATGTTTTCACGCAGTGGGAAAAAAGTATTTGGTCTTATTTACTGGCTTTATATATAAATAAAGGTAGATACCATTAATGATAATTATAATATAATCTAATGCTTCAGGGAGTTAAATGGTGATTAAGAGTCACCGGTTCCCTACAGACAGATAAGTTTGCACTATTATCACAGGCCAAACTATCTTTATAAGAGCTGAGGAAGCTAGGAAAAGAGAGAGCATTGTGTCCGTTTTTGGTTTAAGTAAAGGAAAAAATATATTTAAGTTTGTTGTTGTTGTTGTTTGTTTTGTTTTTTCTGGAACCAGGTATTGAACTCAGGCCCTTGCACTTGCTAGGCAAGCACTTATTGAAGTGAGCTATCTCCCTGGCCCTATATTTAAGTTTTAAAGGAAAGAGTTACTGGTATTCACCCATTCTTTTAAATCCAAAGAGTATGGAGAGAAATGCCTTCCATGTGGGAAAGAGAATTAAACATAGGCTATGGACTTGAAGCACAATGTCATTTCCTTAACAGTGAAAGCTGATGCAGGGTAGAGTTGCTACTTCTTGGCTACCACTGGGACTGCATTAACTGTGTGGCTGTCTGCTTGTACTGCCCCTCATCCAACCCTGGGCAAGAGAGAAAGTCAAGCACCAGCAGGGGAGAAGGACACAGCAGCTAGCATAGAGCTCTTCCATGGAGTTCAGAGAAGGCCCACTCCAGTGAGAAAAAGCACCAAGCAGGAAGCAAAGGCTCCACACTCACACAGCCCTTGGACAGAAATGCTAGACCTGGCTTGGGGACAGTCCTGCAAGCCAGAGGACAAGATGTGAGCCTTAAGCTGCACCACATCAGCCTTGGCAGAAGACTGAGCTACTGCTCCCTACAACACTGGGTAGGACCTCTAGCTGTAACACTCAGGTGTGACCCAGTTAGCATTGGCATTGGCAGCCAAGAAGGAAATGGAAAGCTCAGACATTTTAAAGAAATTCAAGGCACTTCAAGAAGAGCTAGAAATAATTTAATATCTTAACAGAGATAATTCTGAGAATGGTGAAAGAATTTTTTAAAAATTAAACAAAACCTTGAGCTCAACAGTGCACTAAGTGAAATTAAGGAGAGAAAAGGCATCAATAGCTGGTTAGCTCAAATAGAAGAAAAAATAATGAGCTCAAAAACAAGCTATTTGAAAATACATAGTTGGAGAAGAAGAAAAAATATAGCAAACAAGAAAGCTTATAGAACTGTGAGATAGTATTGAAAGAGCAAACTGAGATTTAAGAAGGACTTGAAAATGTCACAGCTGCAGAAAGTATATTTAAATAAATCACAAGAGAATACTTCCCACACTAAGAAGATACAAATATCAAAGGTTACCAGTGAGATTTAACTCACCCAAGTCTACCCCAAGATATCTTATAATCAAGATCTTAAAGGTAAAAGATCAAAAGATTTTCAAGTGCATAAGAAGTAAGAACAAATATGGATGTCCCAGCTCACCTGACAGTAGACTTCCGAACAGCAAGATTGCAGGTTGGTAGAGAATGAAGCAAGCTTGCCACACTCCTGAAGGAAAATGAGGTCAACTCAACTGGAAATACTCAGTAAGGCTGTCTATGAGAAATGGAGAGACAAATATTGTCAAACAAAAGCTGAGGAAAAAAAATATCGTCACTAGGCTTCCCTATGAGAAACGCAAAAGAAAGTTCCTCAAACTGAAGGAAATACTAATGAGTAAGAAGAAAATACAGGACAGTATAAAATTGACAGGTGAGAGTAACTACACACACACACACACACACACACACACAATCACAAAACCATATGATCATCTCAAAATTTGTGGGAAAAGGACTTGATAAATTCAGTATTGCATCATGACACAAATGCTGACTAAATTAGGTATAAAAGGAAGCTACCTCACTGTAATAGTTAATAAATACATAACAAGCCAACATTTAACATTTTAATGAAAGGGAAAAAGTGAGAGCTTTCCCTCTCAGATCTGGAACAAGATAAAAACCCATTTCTACCACTTTTGTCAACATCATACATATTAGTGTTAAATGCACACAAATGTTGAGAGCAGCACAAATCGTAATAACAAAATCTTGAAAGTGCGCTATCTGTTCACCAACAGATGAATACATAGACCTACACACAGTGGAATACTATTCTACTATAAAGAAAGATAGGTCTGATTTATTTGTAGGGAAATGAATGCATTTTGATGCCATAATATTAAATGGAGTAAATCTGACACACAGGCTTGATTATCACATAATCTCTCTTATATGAGAAAGCCAAACGTAAGAAAACAAAATAAACTCCCATAGCAGGAAATAGGGTGCTGTTTGAAGAAGGGCAAGCTAGGAAGGGAGATAGGTAGAGGGGAAGGAGAGAAGTGAGGAAAAGAGAATTAAGATGTGTTATGTATTAAGTTGGTACATGTTCCAACTAACCTCAAGGAATATAATCATTTTTACCATAAATATATACTAATAAAGTGTAAAAATTAAAAAACAAAATAAAAGATACCCAAATTGTAAAAGAGAAAGCGCAATAGTTATTACGTGCAGAGCATATTATCTTTGTTTGGAAACCAAGATAGTAACCATTCTTATAGTACCTGAAAAAATAAAACAATAAGAAATACATTTAACCAAACAAATGAAGTATCTCTAGAACAGAAAACTATAAAACAATGATGAAAGAAATTGAAGAAGACACAAAGAAATGGAAAGTCATCCTGTGTTCATGGATCAGAATAATTATTACTAAAATATATTACCCTGCGTGATCTAGAGATTCTATATGACTCCTTTCAAATGACAGTCTTTAGTGAATAGAAAATAAAGAATCCTAACGTTTTGTAGGGAATCACAAAACTCAAATTACCAAATTAATCTGGAGGAAAAATTAACAAAGCAAGAGAGATTCAATTTTCTGATTTCAAAATATACTATTAAGCTATAATAATAAAAATGATATAGTACTGGCATATAAAAGACATAAACAAAAATGGAACATAATGAAGAGCCTACATTTAAATTCATACCTCTATTGTCAACTCATTTTTGACAAACATACCAAGCATATTAAGTGGACATAGTAGAGGATGCCTATAATCCTAGTGCTGGGGAGGTTGAGACAGGAGAATCACTAGGAGTCTGAGCTGTGTAGTGAGACCCCGTACCAAATAATAAATAAATAAATAATCAAATGGGGAAATGTTTATCCTTATAATAAATGGTTTGGGGAAAATTTCATGACTATATGCATAAAAATGAATATTGACTCATATCTCTCATCTATGACAAAAGTCAACAAAAATGAATTAAAATAGCAATTTGAGACCTGAAAACAATTGAAGTATTAGAAGAAAACATAGAAAAAATTAGATAATCGCAATAAAAAAATGATTTGGGGAAATGAACCCCAAAAGCTCAGAGAATAAAAGAAAATAAATTAATTGGATCATATCAACCTAAAATCATCTGTGTATCAAAGAAGAAATGAAATATCTCTGGATATTATTTTCTGTATAACCATCAGTAGGATTAAGTGAAACCCTCTAGAACAGGAGATAACATTTGAAGCTACACATCTAAAATGGGTTTGAGATCCAAAATATTCACTGGATATTCATTGAATTTCAGAAAAATATCAGGTATTTTGATTAAAAACTGCATAATATATTTATAAATAGACAGTTTTCTAAAGGAAATGTACCAGTGACCAAAATGTCACATGAACCCATTATAAATGAAATTAAATTAATTGATTCTCAGAGAAATTATGAACAGAATGGCAGTTACCTGACACTAGGGTCAGTAGGGCAGAGGAAAGGTGTGGGGAAATGTATGCCTTGTAAAGAAAGAAACAAATCTATATCCTTACTTTAGACCATTTTTCTTCTTGTTTTTATTTTTCTTGTTCACAAACAATTTTTTCTATGAAAGCAAGTGAAAATATGTAGGTAACGGACAATTGCTTTCTTGTTTTGTCTGTATCATGATTAGTTAGCAATGTGTCACAACATCATGAATGTTAAAACTCTGTTGCTTGCTAAGTGCAGTTGTAAGATAGATGCACTATTTGAGATTGTAAATAAGCCTGTCTTTTCAGGAATTATTTTTATCCTTATTCTACTCTGAAATATACATACAGCTAAAACATCAAAAGGAGGAGAAAATAAAGAAGACACAACCATCATGATTTTACTCTTTTAGAAATTGATAATGTTCCTTTTGTGTGCTGGTATGAGAAAGAGCCACTCCCAAGCCTGTCACGATTTCTTATCCAGCTGTACGGGGTGGCATTACTTGGCCTTTGGCCTTCCTGAGCATTGTGGCTACTATTTTTCTGCAGCAATCTTCATGCTGTTACCTGGTTTTAAATAAGGTGGTTACACAGATGATGGCCAGACAGCTTGCGAGCATATTTGATACACTAAAGACAGCTCTTCCCAGTTACCCAGGGAATATTTCAAACCATGATAAAGACACTTGTTTGACCTACATTTCTACATTTTCTGACTATATGGACCTCTTATGAACATTAGATAGATCCAGCAAGAAAAGTTTCTCAAAGCTTGAAAATGTTGCTTCAGGACTGATAATCAGCTATTTTTCTACGGATCACTGAGGTCAGCAGGAAAGTTGCTTTCTCTCAGTAAAAATGTGATACGGTGTTCCAATGGAAGGTATATACGTAGTAATCCAACATACATATTATCACTTTTTAATGGGCTAAAGATAGGCCATATAAGTGATTTATGCCCCACTTTCCAGATGTGAGCATAAAAAGTACTTTAAATGAATGATTGCATCACTATATTTAAACATTAACTTTCCTTGCAATTTAAAAAGCAATAGCAATCTTATGAATACTTACCTTATTTTCTTATTTATTTACTACCCTATTTCTCCAATTTTTTTAAACACTAACTTATCAGAATTGTTCAAGTGTCCTATAAGACTCCTGTGCTGAAAATAGTTTACCAAAAATCAGTGGTATATCTCGACATTCTGCATTTGGGAGCAGGACATCTTCTCACTACTTTTTTCCATATTTACTTCACTGCTGTGGAATAACTGACTTTATTGAGATAAGGCTTTTCCAGCTGTTGTTGTATCCTGTCAGACTTTTCTGTTAGTTCATCAAAATGAAAATGCAGAAAAGCATTAACGTAGTAAAAAGAACACATTTAAGTTATTGAGAGACCAGGTTGCAAAGCAACAGGAGAACCTTTGGAAGTTAAAAGAATTTTTCCGCACTTCAAATAGAATGTTGCTGCTGAAACTGTTAAAATTTTATACTCATATAGGATAAAAGGATATAGAATTTTCTGAGCTGGGTGTGAATGAATTTTCTGGAGCAAGAAGCAGAGATCAACAAAAAGACTTCAGCAGGACTGAATTGAACTGGTGTCTTACTTACCCTAGAAGTAATACACTCAATCCTGAGATCTGCTGCCTTCCTTCCTTCTGCTATGGGCAGACTCGTGTATTTCTTTCCTTTCATGGTCTTCACTAACTTTCACAGTCAACAAATTGCCAATGGTCCTGCGCTTTACTCCCTAACAATGATTTTACAGTGTATTTAGCCCAACTTCTTAACCCTTTCAGATCATTTTCACATCTTCCTTTAACTTCTCTTGGTAGCCAGTGCCAGCGATTTCTAATCTGGAAATGCATACAGAATAGTGTGCTTATGTTTCTTAAATACCACTTATTTATACCATTCTCCATTGTTCATAGGATCAAGCAAAATCTCTTTCAACTCTACCCCCCCAAGTAACTTGAAAAATCTCATTTCCTATATTTCTTGTCTCCTAAGTGGTAGAATATACTTCTTTATACCTATTTACTTCACCCACATAATTTAGGATGCTTGCAGTACTCCCCTCCCACCTCTCCCACTCTGCATTTTCTGGTTGTTTATCTTAATTCTCCCCACTCCTGGCCAGTTGACTGCCATGGTACCGCCTGTTGAAGAACTTCTAGCACCTCCTCAGGTGCGGTACCCAGTTCCCTGTTTAGAATTCCTGCACTCATAGTTCCTTTTCCTGACTGCACCTTGCTTTAGAAGGTTAGTGAAAGACAAAAGGATAATAAATGTCAGAAAGGTAGAATGATTAATACTCACAAAGACTTCAGTAATAGACAGGTGGTGTCAGTAGTCCTGAAAGCGCCTCAAATGATTGTTTCTTTAAATTGCATATAAGGGGCTGGCTTGATAGTTCAGTGGATTAAAGCGCATGCTTAGGCTGACACAGTGGCCCTGGTCTGATCTGTGTAGGCCTTGCCCCAGGGACATGCTGAGAAGATGATTGAGACTGGGCATGGTGGCGTGCACCTGTAATCCTAGCTCTTGGGAGGCTGAACACAGGCAGATCACTACGGTTCTGATCTATGTAGTGAGACCCTGTAGACTCTTACTAAATTAAAAACAAAAAACAAAAAAAAAGAACGAAGAAGAAGCATATAATTTGAATGTATTATTTTAAAGAATCTCATTGCCAAACACCCGCTTTGATCTTCTTACTTTCTTACGGAGTACCATAGAGGCAGAAAATGAAAAGATTTCGAGCCCTTTACCTTAACTTTGTCCTTGTTCTTTTCTGAATGTCCTCACAAAGGACTTAGGTCTGTTTTCACAGAGAGTTTTTCTACAGGACAGAATGCAGTGTCTAAGAAAGATCTGAGATTTCTGCCAAGTCAGTTGAATAAATAATACAGTTGTTTTTCAACTTCCTTACTGCTTTCATCTTAGGCTCTACAACACTCTAAAATACAAGTCAAACTTCAGAATATCCTATACCGTGCTTGTGGGTGTTTTTTCGCTGAGGTTTATGAAGGGGCAAATTGATGGATCACGGGCTACCTAGCAAGTTACCTGGAAGAGGCAGAGCAGACCGAGGAGCAGCCTGTCTGACATAACACGCAGGCATGCTGCTGCTTCAGGTCGGTAAGAGGGAAGAGATGAAAGTGTGTTCACCGTGTTATGTGGCGTCACCTGAGAAAGTGATGCTTATCCTTAGCAAAAAGAGGCTGAAGACTGTCTGGCAGAGGAGCCAGGACTGGATACTTACAGAGGCAGCTGATATTTTCTGCCTAAATGTTAGGGGAAGATTTCATTTTTTTTTTTATATTTCTAAGGCTGATTATTGCCATTTGGCCCCTATAAAAAGTTATTAGTAGCCTATTAACATGGGAATGATGACCTTTGGCTTGTTAGTTCAATGTCAGATAAAAGGGAAGAGAAACCTGTCTAAATGGAGATGCAGAAAAGATTTAGCAGGATTAAAATAACTAAAAAGCAGTGAGAGATGGATTTCATGTATTCCTGGAACTATATAAACTGGAGTAAAAGTCAGCAAGAACAGCTATGCATGCAGTGGTCTGTAGCTCTTTAGCCACAGACTTCTAATATATAAATAAACTCAGCGTTGTGGGGAACATACTCAGCTGCAGAGCTGGCTCTTCTGTTCCTGGTTCCCAGATTGCTTCTGCTAGTTTTGACTTTGTCTTACTTTTTTTTTTTCCAGAACTGGGGATTGAACTCAGGCCCTTGCACTTGCCAGGAAAGCGCTGATTCCACTGAGCCATCTCCCTGGTATCTTCTTCTTCTTCTTGGTGATCCCTGCCTCTGGATCTTGAAATTCCACATTCCTGTGGTAATCCATCCGCTTTCACTATTCACTTCCAGGTTCCCATTTAGCTCCACTTCCTTGGTGCTAGAAGCTTTCCACTTCAGTATGTCGCCCACCCACAGGGCTCCTTCAGCAATTAACACTCTCCATAATGCTAAAATCAGTGAGTGCCAACCATGTGGCAGGGACCGTGCTGTGTACTAGAAATCAGGAGTGAACAATACACTGCTTTTCTGGAACTTACATGGCAAGTTGGAAAGCACAATGTATTCAAATTCTCTAATGAGAACTGCGAAAAAGCCAAGATACACAGTGACATATAACAAGGCTTCTTGCAACATGGTCAGGAACATTATCTCAAAGGAAGTGACTTCCTGACTGAAACCCATGCATGAGTATGAAGTCCATGGGGAGAGGTGGGTCAGGAAGTAGAGTCCACAGCAGGAAGCTGTTGTAAGATTCGGAGTTAGACAGGCGTGCTCTGTCTTTGCTGGCTAATGCTGACACTGAAGCAGATTCATTGTGACACAGGAGGGTTCGGGCCTGTATCTCAAAGAGAACAAAGGCCTGGGTGACAAAAAAAAAAAAAAAGAAAGAAAGAAAGAAAGAAAAGGAGTAGATTCAGCTGCAACTGAAGACTTGGAAGCAACTGAGTGTGATAGTGGAGAGAAAGACGTGTTGAGCATAATTGTGCTTGTAAGCAGAAAAAGACCTTTCAGGCAGCATCTGCCCAGTGTGGTCCAGACTTGTGATGTACAGCAAGCAGGTGCCGAGCCTCAGCTGCCAAGAGTAATAAGAACACGGCTATTTAGTTTCCTCCATCACCTATTTAGGAAAATGTTTGTGGTCATAAAGTGTGAAACCAAGAAGAGCCGGCTCTCATGATGTCTGGGTAGCCTTTGCGAAGAAGGAGAATCTGGAGATGAAACGTGAATGTGATTCCTAATGATAAAGGAGTTCAAAGTTTTTTTATCTAATGATCTTCTTAAAATAATTAATTAAAAGTTGATGTTCTTGGAATGCATTTATGATAAATTTTATATAATCATTACTTGCAAAAATATGTTTTAAATGACAATAAATAGGATTAAACTTTCACTGCAGACTATAACCTTATAAAATGATGTTTCCCTATGTCAAAAACATTTTGCTTTTAATGTCAAGTAAAATAGTATAGAGCAAGAGAGGACTTTTCCTTCAGAAGAAAAAAACAAGAAAATTTCAAATCAGAGCTGGGCCAAGAAAGAATTGAAACCCTCAAGGAATACACTAGAGGCAATTTTTGCATTAACTATGCAATTTCTTAAAGAAACACACATCTGGGAGAAGATTGAAGCATTCTCTTGCAGCATGCGCAGCCCAACTCTGAAGGAATAGTGAGAAAGTTTGGCTTCTGAATAGCTTAAACTTAGCCTTGAAAAACAGGTTGTTAGTATTCTGCCTGCCGTCCAAAATCCCTATACTGAATCTTTTGGTCTTTTCGTTTCTTTTATATAAAAGTTTGGCAAAATGTGATCAACAAACTATGTTTTCATAGTCATCAGATGATAAATTTTAACTAAGACTGTCAGATAATTTTCCAAATATCAGAAATTTTATGACAGTAGTCAACACCAAAAGCAAAAGAAATTCTAAAATCTTCCCATCATGAATTATGTTCTTAGTAAAGATTTATTTAAACCTTTGTAGATACCTCATAATTAAAGAAAAAATTTCACCCACATATGTATATTTGAAAACTTACCTAAGAAATTGAGGGTGAATCTTGAAGATGCCACATTTTTCACAAAAGTGATTTATAGTTCTGATCAAAATATTAAATACTTAAAGATATCCATGATTCACAGATAAAGTGGAAACTACTCTCAATTTATGTTGTTCATTAATACTTTTTGGATATCTCAACTCTCTAAAGAATGTATCCACCAGATGAACAAAAAGTGTAGAATAAGAGGAAATACTGACTTATAGGTAATGTTTTTGGCAGATTGAACAGTCCTTGTTGAACTGTATCCCAACCCCTATATAAAACACAGAAGTGGATCACCTGACTTAGATGTGCATTATTCAAGCATGAAACACATTCCCACTGAAATAAATGGCTGCTGAGCAGCTCCACATGCTAAATTCCAGAAAGCAGAGCATCACCTATTGCGCTGACCACAGCCTTCTCCTCTGGTCTCTCTAGGCTTCTTACAGCTCTCAGAAAATGATGGGGTTTTTCTGAACATAGGATATTTATGAATCTCTCTCTCTCTCTCTCTCACTTACATATTTATGTACCCTTTTGCTTAAGATCTTGAATCTTTTTGAAAACATTGTTTTTATATGACTATTCTGTACACATCTATATGCATACATTGAAAATTAAAGATAGTTGAGTGAATTTGGTAGAGGGATAGTATTTTTTCTCTACTTAAGAATGAACAGAGAAGAATGCTAGAAGTGACAAATGAGAAGCACAAAAGATATCTAAGCTCATAACGTTAAATAGTTGTGAATTATCCAAATCGTCTTGTAAAAATCCTGAATTAGAGTATCATGTATGACACTCCAAACTTAGCAAATCCTGTACAGCTCAGTGGTACAACACCTGCCCGGAAAGAGCAAAGTCATAAGTTCAATTCCTGGAACAAACAAATAAAACAAAACAAAACAAAAAAATTCCTGTAATTCTTCTGTATACTTAGAAGTTTTAGTTCTGACAGACAATGATAAATTATAAATGCTAAACACGAATTTCTACCCTTTAAATTTCATTAGAAATGTGTAGCCGAGGAAATGGAAATGGTAATTCACTACCTCCTTGCCACATCAAGTTAATCTTACAAAATCATGTGTTTTACAAAGTCTATTTACATGTCAATTTAATAAAATGACATTAGAACATTCCTAATAATTGATGTTTAAAATACTGATTATATATAACATAATCTATTATGATTAATGATGTTTTTTAAAATTAGGAAGAAAATATTTTCTATTGTACTATGGAAAGCACCAGTAAAAGATGCAATTTTTCAGATTTTTTTCTGATGTCCTCTTTCTGTCTGTCCAATCGTTTGTTGTTAGTAATCTTAAAATTCATACATGTCTAGATATAGATATAGATATAGATATAGATATAGATATAGATATAGATATAGATATATGCAGTGTGGTCGATTGTATCAAGTTCAATACATAGCAAATATGAATGAAGGCTTGGAGGAAGAATCTTGAATAAAATCAGAAAAAAA
>NDGM010965993.1:0-13277 GCA_002564305.1 Octomys mimax
GATATGACGCCCAAGAGAAACCACAGTTATAAAAACAATCCAGAATTAAACTTCTAATTCATTCGCCAGCGTCACCTGTTCTTCTTGGTCCCGTGTGTCCAGCGCGTCCTGGTCCTGCGAGATGACACAGGACACCTCACATGGCAGGGAGCAAGGTGGCCTTGTGTGGCTCTGCCTGGAGCGGAGGGGATTGTGCCCGTGCTGGCTCTGCCCGGCACCTGTGTCTGGGCAGAAGGTGGCTCCTCCAGGGCTCGACCAGGCAGGGTGGCAACCACAGCCCCTGCCATCCTGCTGCTGGGGCAGGCGTCCCTGCCCAGACTCTCACCTTACGTTCCAGTGTGAGTCATGGGGACCGCTTTCTGATCTGGACACGACCTGGACAAGTGCACACCCGGATCTGGGCCTTCGCAGATGCCTACAGTCCCTGAGGCTAGAGCGCCAGACTGGAAGCATTGTGTGCGTGCAGCAGGACCAGTGGAGCCACCAGGGCTCGGGCGGGTAGGGTGACCTGCAGGGCTCTGAGCCATACCCCACAGCATCCAGCAGGACTGTTCACCCATTTCCAAAATGTGAGCACATGTGGCGCCAGCGGCTTTGTCCATGAGGCTGAGGGCAACACTGTCCTGGGTGCCACTGTCTGGACCAGCCCAGAACGGCTGCTCAGAGATGCGGAGAGGTAGCTGGGGCTGGGAGACACATGGCTTTCTGGGTCTAGCTGCGAACTCCAGGTGGCCATTTGAGTAAATAAGCTAGGACAGAACATCCATGACCCTGAGCTCGACATCGGCCTCCATGTGGCAGGTGCGGCAGTGCGACAGTCCCACAGACGCTGCAGGTGTGCGGCCCAATCTCCGCACAAGGCCTGCCTGCAGTAGCTGCACGGTGGCCTTGATGACAAGTGCAGATTCTCTGAAGTGGGGTCAGTGTGCGCTTGGCTGAGGACAGTGTGGGACGCCGAGGAGAAGGGCAGATGGTGGGAGGGCTTCCTGGCTCAGCACGCCCGGCTGAGACTGCTCAGGACCACGCCTGGGAGCTGCCTGTCAGGCTAAGGTGTGACATCTTGCCAGGCAGTGGTGGTCTGATAGGCCCCACCAGGCGTGGCTGCCACCTCCTGTTCAGGTGACACAGGTCAGCTGCACTGGGTACTCAGTGGCTTTAGCAGCTGTTCTTGGGCACAACCCCATCTTCCCTGGCATGGGGGCCAGTGGACGCTTGACTGGTGGAGACCGCTCCACAAAGGATGAGCTGAATCTGCATGGACAGCAGAGGTCGCCAGGTGTCCACAGACCCTTGCTGCCTGAGGCCAGGTGGCGGTAGTGCCTGCACTGGCGCTGCTGGGCACATATCGTCCACCCCTGCAAACGGCCCAGCCCCATAGGCTCCTGTTTCCTGTCTTCCTGTCCACTACAGCGCAAGCATAACTAAAGGCGGCAGAGCTCGCCATGCCACTGGAGCTTGAAGCCAAGGCTGCGCAGGGAGGTCGGGATGGGACCCCCAGGCTCTGCCTGGTTTCCCACTGCCTGGCCACCTTGTGCCGTGCCTCGCCCTCCTCACCCCAGGCCAAGTCCCTTCCTGAGCAGCTCCTGCTCCTGGACCAGGAGACCCAGTTCCCTAACCCTTCACTGCACGCACACGAGTAGTGGCCACTGCAACATCCACTGGTGAGCCACTTCCATGGCAGCACGGCACTGCGACGCTGGGGGAGGGGGCCTTCCTCAGGAGCTGACTCTGACCAAGTGGTGGGGGGCAGGGACGCTCTGGGAATGGAGAACTCCTGGGGCCACGTGGGCACCTGGTAGCAGCCAGAGGTCAAGACTCCACCCCATCTGCTCTGCCAGGTGGGGCCTCCTGGATGGTGCATGGTGGCTAGTGCTGTCCACGTGGGGTGGGCACGGATCGTGCTGCTCCAAGGAACCTCAGCCATGCTGGATGGAAAGGACAGCAACTCCGGGGACAGAGAGACCCTCAGCCCATGCACCTGCCACCTGCTATGCCCACTTGTGGGGACCGCATTGGTGCCATCCTGCCCCACTGCCCAGATCCCAAGCAGCCCAGTGTCCCATGCTCCTGCATCCGGGGGAGGGAAACTTCGCTGTCTCCAGTCTCCAGGGACAGAGCCGTGTTCAGGATGGGAGATGGTCAGGCTGGTGAGGTGGGCAGCAGGTGCAGGCTTCCCCAGGGTAGTAGCCCACAGGGCCTGGCCTCAGAAGGAAGCCCTTTTTACCCCGACCAGCAAGCCTGGCCTTCTAGCAGAGACCCAGTGAGAGAACACTATCATCTATGGTGGTTCCAACTTTATTACGTCCAGTCCGGCTGCAGAGTGGTGGTGGAAGCAGCATGTGGCTGCAGGTGGGGCTCAGCGGAACTCCTAGGTGCCTTCCTGCCGGGAGCCCAGGGTGTGGAGGATGTCCAGGGCCAGGGAAGCCACGGGTGTGTTGTCAGGTGAGCTGTGAGAGAGACCAGGGACGCTTAGTGACCTGCTCCAACGGACACACACACCAGGGGGCTGGGGCTGGGGCGGGGCTGGGCTGGGCCAGGCAGGAGGCCAGGGCTGGCCTGCATCTGCGCCGGTGGCCATTGCATCCCCGTGCCCAGAGCCTGCACAGCCCCTGAGCTGCCTGGAGCCGTGCAAGTTTCCCAGGCCCCCTCACCCCATCCTGGGTCACTGATGCCAGCCCCAGCCTGGGTCCTTGCTCCTAGCAGTGAGCCTGTGAGCAGCGCTCCTGCCACAGTGAACTGGAGGTGTGACCCACACTGTTGCCAAGTGGTAAGGAATGGCTTCCACCAGAAGCCAGGCCATACTGCGAAGGGCAGGAACTTGGGTACTCTGCCTGCTGAGGTGCAGGGCACACCCGTTCTCGGAAGCCCTTTCTGCGGAGCCCAGCATTGCCCTAGTGCCCGAGCCCAGGAAGTGAGCACGCACGGGGACGGTGCTGGAGGCTCATTGGAGCCCCACGGTTGGGTCCAGCGCAGCCGCCCAGCAAGGGGACCCGGTAACCCACGGCAGCTGCCCGCGCTTCCCTTCGACAAAGCCCAGCAGCTGGGGCCCCCGCACGGCCCTGTGCCCCCCCCCCGTCCGCTGTGCCCTGGGTGCCCGTGTGGAGTCCCGGCTGGCCATGCACACCACCCGGTCATCCTCTGCATGCCCTCCAGGTGCCCTGAGGTGTCCTGCCTTCCGGGCGAGCAGTCTGGCTGAAGGTCCTGAGCAGGGGGTGGGGGAGGCCGGGCGGGAGGCCTGCCAGCCCTGTCAGTGGGCCGCGCTTCGGGCCCCCGGACCGCACCCCGCGCGCCCTATATTCCCCACCTGGCCCACGTACCCCTCAGCCCGGGCCAGCTGCTCCAGCACCCTCAGAAGGCCGCCCGCCTGCTCGAGGCGGGCCCGGTGCTGTTCACTGGAGGTGACCTGTAGGAACAGAAGTGGGACAGTGGTCACTGGAGGTGACCCGTAGAGACAGGAGGAGGGTAGGGGACAGCAGTCACTGAGTCCCCCCCTGGGTTCTCGGAGCGCGGCACAAGGTTCAGCTATGGCAAGTAGTCATACTCAGGGCCGGCCAAATAGCTCAGGGGATTAAAGCACCTGCAATCGGGCAGGGGTGGGGTGCGATCCCCAGGCCTGCTGTGCTGCCCCCACCCCCACCCGGGCAGGCTGAGGCGGCAGTTGCGACTGGGCCCTGTAATCCCAGCACTTCGGAGGCTGTAAACAAGCGGATCATGACTAGTCTGATCTAATAATGAGACTTGAACACCCTTGTAGACCCCTAAAAATTTAAAAAAAAAAAAGACTTCACTAGCTGGCGGAGATGGTGTGGAAGGAGGGCCACAGGGTGGGCGAGGGCACAGCCAGGGGTCTCGGGTACCGGTCCTGGGAGGGGGAGGGGAGAGCGGGCTAGGGAGGTGCAGTGCTTGCAGCCGGCCCCACCACAAGCAGCCTGCGCAGAGGAAGTGTTCGTGCAGCCCAGCAGTAGCCCGCAGGAGAGCTACAGATGCAGAGAGGAGAGCTCGCAGAGGACCTCCGGGCAGCACCGAGAATGCCCGAGGAGCACTGAAGGCGGGACTTGGAGGCTCGGCTGAACACACGCCAACCCACACAGGATCTCTGCCCTGCAGGGAGGGGAGCAGCCTGTGGGGGGCAGGGCCTAGCGGGAGGCCAGAGGCCGCGTCCTCTGGGCGGGGTCACCCTTACTCCCTGGCAGCCCCTAGAGCTGGCAGACCCTGTCCTCCGGAGGCTGGGGGGTCTCCGGTGCTGGCTACGAAAGCAGACAGACATGCGCTGGATGCACACACCGGTGTTGGGATGGGTGGCTTTGGGACGAGGGAGCTTCCCGGGACAGCAGGACCCCGTGCTGGACGAGGGTGGTGGCCCCAGAAGGCATAACGGTCGGTTCTTGCCTCCACAGCAGAAAGTGGGAATATGGGGGGCAAAGGACACCTGTGGAGAAGGGGCCCTCAACCCTCCTCTCACAGGGACAAACTGGGCAGATGAAACGCAAAACAAAACCTAGTGAAGATGCGGCGCCCTGCTCAGCCAGGGTGCAGGGTGACCTAGCACAGTTCTGAAGTCTTCACCGAGGTTTACCCCGAGAGGATGCAGGAACAGTGTGCCCTACAGCTGGGTGGCATTGGAAGGAGAGGCATTAGCCACCTCGGCTCACAGGCTAACTGCCTTGTTTTTTAAGGATAGGATTAAATACTCTGAAGTCTGGTGGTCTCAGCCTGATAGGTTTCTTTGGAAAAACTCAGTAAAGGATGGATACGGAAAGCACAGCAACGTGTTGTCGCCCGCACAGCGCTGTTGGCAGGAGGTGCTGGGCACGGTCGCAAGAGAATGCAAGAGCTCACTTTAAAATGTTGCTTAATGTTGAAATAACTATCTTGGGCATATGGCTAAATAAAAAATATTAAAGTGAAAAAGAGCCCCTAACTGAAACCATGTGAAGTCTATTGTCCACTGAGAGGAAAACTACCTGTAATTAACAAAGACCACAGGTGTGGCGGGTCGACAGCGGGCAGTCACCTGGTGACATGCAGCTGAGCTGAACCAGCAGGTGCTGGCATGGGGGGCTCTTGCAGGAGGGGCACAAGTGGAGAGGAAGCTGCTAGGGTGCTGCTGGGAGTGGTGGGGCTCTCCTGGGGCTGCTGTTCTCCGGTAGGGGCCGTGGGTGCTGGTTTTCCTCTTGTAGACCTGGCTGTTCTCGTCATTGAGGAGCTTGGAGATTGTCTCTGAGGATGACTGTGGTTCCCTTTGGGGGCACTCTGGTCCTTCGAGCATCACTCTCCTGGCTCCGGAGAGGAAGACTGCGCACTGCTCCATCTCTTGGCGGAGCCTGCTGCGCTGGCCTTCCTGAGGTAGACTTGCTGGCGCCGAGGGTGGTACTTCTCAGGGGAGCTCTGGTTCTCACTTGGACAGTCGCTTCCTGGCTGCAGCGTAGATCCCTCGCCTGCGGGCGCAGATCCTCACTGTGCTGGCGCAGACCTGGGCCTTCCCAGAGCAGATCCGTGGAGCAGACCAGAGAGGCACCGTGTGGGCTCTGGGTCTCCAGCCTGACCTGTGGCGGGCATCACTCCACACCCAGGGCTTGAGCTGCACGCAGGCAGGACACTCCCGTGGGGTCCAGGCCCTTGGCTGGCTTCTTTGGGTTTTTAGTATGTGGGCAGATGTCCCGCACTCTCTTTGCAGATGACCTTCTGGGTGGCTATGATGAAGGGGCCCTCCAGACTGCGTGTCTGTGCTGTACTGCTGCCCTGGCAACCTGACTACAGCAGCAGCCTGCTCCCTGCCCTTGGAAATATGTAACATACTTCTAAATAAGCCAAGGGTCCAAGATGCCATCCCAAGAAAGATTCAGAGAATATTCACAGCTGAACGTGAACGCCTGTGGCACACAGCACGGCCAGCGGCTGCTGGTGGAGCTGCCTTAGAGGGCAGTGTAGTCGACTCATTATCCAGAGAAAGAGGATATGTCCACGATCAAGAAATCAAGCTCCATGCTCCGAGCTCCAAGCAGGAAACTAGAAAAGAAGAGCAGACCCCCCCCCCAACCCAAGCCAAGAGGAAAGGGATGCCCACGGGCAGGCATCCCGAGGACAGCGGTCAACGGGAGCCCAAATACGGCAGTACTACATTAAATTTAAATTAACCAAATACTCCAAGTAAAAGATTAAGGTTTTCAAGCCAAATATGAAACATAACTCAAACACATGTACATCTCCATGTACAGCTAATACATATACACATATGTTATATGAATATATATTAATTTATAAGAAACACTTTATAAGGATACAAAATAGCTACAGGTTAAAGAACAGAAGAGCTATCCTATGTAAATAAACACGACTACAGTGGGGGAGCTAACATCCAAAAGAATAGGCCCTCAGGAGCTAATCATGACTAAGAAGAGGTACCTCATATTTACAAGAAGAAGAGATGACCAGGGAGACACACCAATGCCCAATATGTCTGCCCCTAATCACAGCCTCAGAGTACGGAAGCCACCCTCAGTGTGAGAACGGGACACCTGCAGCCACCACGGGGTACTTCTCAGTCCCTTCCTGAAGCAGGGATGGAGGGAGGCCGCAACGCACTCGTGTGCTCCGGCGTTCTGGAGGGCCGAGGCAGGAGAGCTGCGCCGTGTGTGAGCCCTGCGGGGCAGCTCGCCTCCCAGCCCAGAATTCCTAGAATACATCATGCTGGGTCTCAGAGTCAGTTCTGACGAGCTTCCCCAGGGTAAATCTCGGCGCCTGCCGGGGTACAGCTTCCCGAGCTTCCCCAGGGTAAATCTTGGCGCCTGCCGGGGTATAGCTCGGGGGCGCAGCACCTGCCCCGCCTGCGCAAGGTCCCGAGTCCAATTCCTGGTACGGAAAAAAGGAAAGTATAAATCTTACAGAAAATGTGAGAGTCTGTATAATGACAGCTACACAATGCCCATGAAGGACTAGACCTACTACAGATTATGTTCAAACATTGTAATTTTCCACATAAAGATAGGAATTCTAAAATACACATTTAATTAAATTATTTTTTGAGGCAGGGTCTTGCTGTGTAGTCCAGGCTGGCTTTGAACTCAGCATTCCTCCTGTTTCAGCCTCCCCAGGGCTGGGATTACTGGCATGCACCACCACATCTGACTAATGACATCTTTATCAAATCCCAGCAGGAAGTTTTATAGAACTAATTCTAAAATTTGTGTGAAAACACAAAGGACTCTGGTTTCCTGCTACACCGCGAGGGTTATCAATTGGGATGGGACCTGATTCTCTAGGGGCATCCCAGGGCAGCCTGCCTGGCGGCAGCGCGGCTCTCAACCTTATCTTCCCAGAAGCAGGCCGACGACGCTGAGCAGCCACGTCTGTGCTTCGGCACTGGCTCCAGCGCCCCTTAGCGTTCCTGTAAGGGAACCCAGGGCCAAGCAGGGCCCTGTCTCCACCCCTCCTGGAGCAGGCCTGCTCAGGGCTCCAGGCCTCATGAGCACAGCAGCCTCTGTGCCAAACCAGCCCCGACCAGCACATCTCATGGCTCTCACCACACCCTGCCATCTCCTCAGCTAGGCCCTGTCACTTCAGAGCCACCTCCTCGCCTGCTTGGCCAGGTATGCAGGACAAGGTCTATAGGACAGCACCTGGCGGCTGTGTCCCCATCTCTACCTGGGGTGGCAGTGGGCAGCCAAGCCTTTCTAGAAACTTATGTAGCTGTTGAGGCCTCATTCCTCCTGCTCAGAGGTGAGTGAGGCCCCGCCTCTGCCCATGTCCTGGCCGCTACCACGTCTGGGCCAGCGGGGTGTGGCAATGCAGCCTCTGTCCGTCGTTGCGACCTCCTGGAGTCCTCAGAGAACAAGCAAGACCCTAACAACTCGGCATGAAGCAGGACGAGGCAGAAGAGCTGGGCTCCGGGGGAGGAGTCAGCCAGGCAGGCCTGGTCACTGATGTCCACGGGGCACGCACGCCATGGAGGAAGCTGGAGGTGGTGCCCGAGGCGCCCTGGCATGGCGGGGGCTGCCCTGGTCAGCTTTGTGCAGCAGCACCAGGTCCCCCAGGTAGCAAGACCCAGGCAGGGGGTGGCCCACAGGGGCTCCTCAGGTGACGCGGCTGTGGCAGGAGAAGGGGGCACCCGGGAGACCGGGCGAGGGACAGCAGCCTCGCCAGGGTTACTGGTGCATGTGTGGAGGCCAAACTGGAAGACTCAGGTTCAGGGAGAGGACAGGCGCAAAGCCTCGGGCCGCCACGCGCAGGCCTCGCGCCTTCCGGGTGCATTATCTC
The DNA here is from genome assembly GCA_002564305.1 of Octomys mimax. Classification (NCBI taxonomy): domain Eukaryota; kingdom Metazoa; phylum Chordata; class Mammalia; order Rodentia; family Octodontidae; genus Octomys; species Octomys mimax. The sequence continues at coordinate 8,257 of NDGM010965993.1, forward strand.
AGTGGGTAACTTTGAGGAATGTGCATCGCTTTGCTCTTTCGCAGATGGGAAAACAGGTGAGGAGGGTCAGGAGGCCTGTTCAGGGCCACCCAGCCAGCACGCGAGTGGTGCGCTGAGGCTGGACCAGCGTCCCAGCTTTGCGTTGGTCCTAAAGGCAGGAGCGCCCCTCACCAGCCCCAAGCCACACCTCCTGGTGCGGGTCAGCCGGCGCAGTCCCCAGGCCTCGAGGGAGCCGGCGCCCACGGCTCACCGCTCAGTTCACACGCGAGAAGCCTTAGAGGGAACCCGGCCAGGAAAGGGAGCAGAGAGGCGCGAGCTGCAGGGGAGAAGCCAGACAGCTCCTGTGAGGCTGCGCGCAGAGGACCGGGACTCCCCCGAAGGCCTCAAGCGTGGTGTGGGGAGCCACCCGGCCCCCAGGAAGGAGTGCTGTGCCCCAGCAGAGGACTCCCTGAGGACACCGGGGAGACAGATCCATTCACAGCAGAGTCAGAAATGTAAGTGCCTAAGGGTCTTCCTAACCAAGGAGGCGAAAGAGCTCGACAGTGCACACTACAGAACTCTGAGGAAGAAGTTGAAGAGGACACCAGGAGGTGGAAGGATCTCTTCTAGGAACCGACGAACTGACATTGTTAAAATGGCCACACTCGCAAGTCCGCCACACGCCCACCCGGCGCAGTCTCCTCACCTGCCTCACAGAACTAGAAAGAGCAGGTGCAAGTTCATGGAGTAACACGGAGGCCAACAACCCTGACCCACAAGAGCAGGCCTGGGGGCGGCCAGCACCTCAGGTCAACGGTGCTGCAAAGTCCCTTCACGAAACAGTGCGGTGTGGGCACGGAGCAGACCCACGGGGCAGCGCGGAGGGCCGGGCACGGCGTGCAGCTCCTGCCCGAGTGTGCCCGAGAGGCCAAGGCACGCCTGGCGGACAGGCAGCCTCGGCAGGCCGTGCTGGAGCGGGAGAGCCGGCCGCAGGTGGATTCGCGCTCACCCCGTGCTTAAAGAAAGACGGTGGGAGATCCAGACACAGAAACAGGAAATTTGCAAGTGCAGGAAGATAACGTGGGAGGAGCCCTTGGAGCCACGGGCACAGGCCGAGGCCTCTGGGGCAGGACCCCAGTAACAGAAAACAGACGACACCCAGGGTCAACCAACGCCACCACATCAGACAGAAAGGCTGCAGGGCGAAGGGAAGAAGACCGAAGCAGCGGCCCGCGGAGCGCAGGACGCTTGCTCCTCTGGTGGGGATCAGTCTCTAGAACATACAAAGAACTCCAGAACCCCACAGGATAAAACAAAGAAACCAGTACGTGGGCGAGCGAATTGATCAGAGTTCTTAAAAAGTACAAATGGCCAAGAAGTTTTCATAGAGTGTCATGAGTTCTGGGGAAGTGGAAGTCAGAACTACGCTGCATTTCCACCCAGCCCAGTCACAGGGAGCACCAGGAACAAGGCCCGCAGGGACAGGCAGGTGTGAGGAGCCTGCCCACGGCTGGACCAAAAGGCACCCCGGGGACTCGGGGGGGCTCAAAACACTGCCAGGCGCTGCGTCCGACCCGGGCATACCACTCGGGGTGCACTCCTAAAGGAGAGGAGAGCGCACACACACTCACAGCAGGACGGTGCACAACAGCTGCTCCGGCAGCCTGGGTGGCCATCGACAGCTGGACAGGTAAGGAAGGTGGACATCATCAAAACAGAAGCCAGACACATCCCATACGATGGTTTCGCTTACATTAGAAGCCTACTCTGGACTAAGCGCTTGCTTAGGTAAGTGCAGGGCCAGGGTTCGATTCCTGGCCCCACATGCTGTGCTGGCCCTGCCCCTGGGCACGCTGAGCTGGTGAGGGGGTCCAGTGTGTGGCGCGCACCTGTAATCCCAGCACTAGGAAGGCAGAAAACAGGAGGATCATGATGAGTCCGAGCTGTATAGTGAGACCCTGTGTGTGCGCGCGCGCGCGCGCACACACACACACACACACACACAAAGAAAAGCCTACAAAATGCAATATGGACTAATGAAGTAAAGCAGAGATCCTGGGAAAGTAGCAGGCTGACTGGGGTGGGGTGGGGGTGGGGATCAGGAACAGGGAGCCCAGGGGATCTCGATGTGTTACGTGCATGTCCAAGCACACCAGGCCACCCTGTAGCACTGACAGGTCAAGAAGACCGTTGTCCTCACACCACCACAGGCCCCTTGTGGGCTGTGGTCCAGGGACACGTGACGGCCACAGCAGTGTGTGGTGCTCCTGTCTGCATAGCTTTGGGGGCCAGCCCCTCTTGTGAGCTGTGCGGCAGCCTCTGCTGTGGACCCTGTCGCTTCAGAGGGGACAGGGACCGCGGCATCACACACATTGCCCAGTGAATGGTTCCAGTTCAGAGGCTGCTGTTCAGGGTGACGTCCCTCAAGTGTCTGTCCTCACCCCATCAGGCATGGTCACCTTCTGGTGACCCGGTGTGCACAAAGTTCTGCTGGGCTCTCTGTGGGCCATGCCCAGATGGTCATTACTGTGATGCCACATGAGGGACAGGAGAGGTGCTGGTCACCAGGGGCACTGGGGTGGCGGCCGGGTCAGGTCTACTGCCCTGCTCCCCCCTCCGGCCATGCTGTCTTCTGTCCCCTCCTGTGTCCCTGGCCCAGGCCCAGGCGGCCTGGCTACACAAGGGACAGGCACAGGGCCTGGGCCACTACCTGGCTGGGTGCCGAGGCTCCAGGGGAGGTGCGACAGCAGAGCCAGGGTCTGCGTGGGGCGGTGCCCTTGCTGTGTATTTCTGCACAGTTATGGGCAACGGATAGCTTGTGGACCTGAGCAGGCATGGAGTGGAACCGCTCCTCGCTGTGTCCCTCTGCTGGCTGGACCCCTCCACCCCCACCCCTACCGTGTCCCAGTATGGGCCCTGCCAGACCTGACGCTACAGAGGCCCTTCTCCTCTACCGGAAGACATGGTTGTCGCTCCTTCGTGGTGGCTGTGGCCTCCACACTCCCACAGGGCGGTGACAGGCCCTCATCACTCACAACAGCCCTAACTACATCAGTTCCTGTCCGTTAACCCCATCTGCCTAAAGTGCTGAATATAATACAGCTGGTTTGGGAAATCTCTTAGGGCTGATCTGGCTAACCATCTACAGCAGCCAGGCCAAAAGAGTGAGGAAAAATGGTGTTAACTGGCATGAAATGATATTTGTGGACCTCTTGTGGCTATCAGAACAAACGAGATTCGCCCCGAAGAAAGTTGCGGTGAAATCCGGGATCAGGGCCTTTCAAGAGACCAGAGAGACCCAAGCTACCCAGAGGAAGAGCAGGAGGGGCAGCTTCCCAGGTGGTGGCTCCAGGATGCCAGCCGGGGGGAACCACGGGGCGGCTGTCACCGTGGCTCGGCCCAGAGTGTGTGGGTCACGCACACCTTGGTCCCTGGAGGGGACTCCCTGTTTCATGTGTGGGGTGGCAGTGGACCACATGGGCCAGCAGGGTGGGGCGGGGCCAGCAGGGTGGCGGGGACAGCAGGGCGGGGCGGGGACAGCCGCTGGCCATGAGCTGGCCACTGGACCTGCAGCAGCAGGAAGCGGTCATAGTGCTGAGTGCAGGACACGTTACCACGCTCATGGCCCTGGTGCCAGGGTCCCTGGCGAGCAGGGCACAGCATGGGGTGGTCCTAGGTCTCAGCTATAGGAGGCGGGCGGAAGGCCCACAGTGCTGGGGAGTGCGCTGGCCACCACCACCAAGGGCCCTGTGGATCCTGGCACGATTCCCAGGCCACAAAGGATGTCGGGACCCATGGGGCTGGGCTTCCTCTGGGCCTGGGTGGAAACCAAAAGACAGACTACGAGGCATGGTGAGGAAAGTGAGGCCCCGCAGGACCAAGGACCAGATGAAGCGGAACCCCTGGCACTCGGGCTGTGCGCTAAGGGCCAGGCCCTGGGTGGGGGCTGGGCACATGGGAGCTGCAGAGTGAGGACCTAGGGAACAGGGACCACCATGGAGGGCCACATGGAGACTGGTGACAGATGGGCTTCGTGCACCAGCAGCCGTCCCAGCCAGGCGACCTGTCCCCTCAGTGGAGGCTGTGTCCTGTGGACCAGGAGCCACACAAGCTGAGCACAGGCTACAGGTCGGGCACAGGAAGCATGCGAGGACACGGCACCCCGAGACTGCTCTCAGGACTGAGAGACACGGGCGCTGAGAGGAGTGGGCTGACAGCTCACGGAAGCCGAGCATGGTGGCGGCCAATACCAGAGCCGGGCGGCAACTGGGTGATGGTCAGGTATCACGCGGACAGTGGGGCTGCGGTGGGGCTGCCTTCTAGTGCACGGCGAGATGCCCCTCAGAGCCATGTCCTCACCTCCTTGGACCCCTGCTCCAGCCTGGAGTCAGCTGTCACCCCCACTGGGAACTTGGAATCTAAGGAGGGAAGATACCATGGGCCAGGGACCCCACACATCCATCCCCATCCCAAGACACCCTGCTGGCCTTGGAGTGGGGACAGGAGAGGCCAAGGTGGCTGGCCTGGCTTGCAAGGTGGACCCACACCCCAAGACTAGTGGCCTGGGCCTCCCCATGCTGGTGCCAGTAGACAGGAAGGCTGAGTGGCAGCTGAGCCCAGAGCCCTCCTGCACGCCCAGGCCCCTGGAGCCTGCAGCATGCGCTGGCTTGGTTCTCCTTGGCCCTGGCCCATCTACCACCTGTCACCTCACACTTCTGGACTCTACTGGTCACTGGGGCACTGATGTCCCTTCACATGGGAAAGGAAGCAGTGTGCTATGGTGGCTATGACTGAAGCTGTGAGGTGCCAGAGAGTCAAATTAAGGCTGGTGGGGGATGCTGGGGATGGCAAATCCCCACGGGGCTGCTGTTTCGGTCCAGGGGCTCAGTCGCTTATTGACTAAGGTTACATTTTAGTAATTAGACAATGCCCGCTCGGTGCTGGATGGGACCCAGTCTGGGGGCACTCTTGGTGACACCAGTGAGAGAGGTCCACTCTGGAAGGGACCAGTGGAAGGTGGTGGCTGGAGGGCAGTGCGGGGC
>NDGM010966025.1:0-14564 GCA_002564305.1 Octomys mimax
AGAGACAGAGAGAGACAGAGACAGAGACAGACAGAGAGACAGAGAGACAGAGAGACAGAGAGAGAGAGAGGGAAAAAAGATTGGTCCTCCTTGTTTCTAAGAATCTATCTTTCACCCAAGTAATAAGTAGAAAGTCTGCCTGGCCTTACCCATCATGAACAGATGTCACTGTCTATGTTTCAGGCACTGAACTAGAGGCTAATATTTAAAAACTAATAGAAGTCCCATAAAGATTTATATTCTAGGATTTTTCTCAAAAAAGCCAGCAACTATGGGACCCCATGGGACACTTTGGATGCCACGGACCCCATGGGACCCCTGTACAATGCCAATTGTTAACCAGAGGAGGGAAAGAGTCCCCTCCTAAGGTGGACAGGCCTGTTCCTGCTGGCTGCACGACCATCCGGCCTGGTGACTTAGCTCTGGTACTCTGGCTCCTCTCCTGGGTTTTACCTGCCTATCCCTGGTAGCTTGTGGACCCTGCTTTAAATATGCAGACCCTGTCCCTCCCTCAAAGAGGCACATCCAAATAGCAGGAAGTGTCGATCTCAAATGGTGAAGTTAAAAGCAAGAACTTCTAAAATCTGCCCTGGACTGAAGCGGTTTTGCTTTCTGTATGATTGCATAACCCCATAGGCTCCAAGGACATCAGGTCCTGGATGCCAGGGTGTTTTTTTTTAAACCATTGCACAGCCCTAAGAAATGTCACATTTTGTTTTCAGGGAGTACGCTGGCCACAGGTCAGTATTTTAAGGGTTCTGATGTCCCTTGTGGCCTGCCCACAGAGCTGGGGAGGGCATCAGCACTTGATTGTTGCATTCTTGACAGATCAGTTTGTTGCCTGAAAAAGAGTGGCCGGCCTTGGGGAGTCTGTGGCTAGCTGGGGGCCTGGGGCTGCAGACTTCTGCAGAGCCATAAGCTGTGCTCACCACATGGAGTGATTCACAAGCTTCCCTGGGTGACAAAGGGGAACACGGCGCTGAGTTCCCTCCCACAAGCCCGGAGAGTCAGGCCCCCCACCCCCCCGCATGGGTTTGCAGGGTGCAGCTTCCCTGTGACAACCCTGCTCTAATTTTGTCCCTGCTCAAGCCTCTCTCCCCTTCATCCTCCAGGCTCCGAGGCAATGCTTTCTCCCCAGAGGAAATTGAGAAGCTCGGCCACAGGGACACCAGACTCCTGCTTTGATGTTTCTGGGTCGATGCTCATCTGTTTGTGAGCAAGCCCGGGTTTGGACCCTGGAAGCTGACTTGTGCCGGGCCCCATCTTGTCCTGTCTACGGCTGGATTCATTTGCTGGGGGCAGCACAAGTCACCTTACTCCGCCAGAGAAGTGCCCCAGGATCCCAAGAACACTTTTCCTAACCCACTTCCGGCTTCCTTGTTCTTCTGGAAGGAAACTCCACCCCTGAGACCCTGATGAGGGGCCCCTCTCCCCCACAGTGTGGGGCGGTTGCCATTTGACCCTCCCAGGCTGCTGGGGGTGGAGGGTGGAGTGTCTGTTGGCCTAGAGGTCCAGCTCCATGTGAAAGACAGCCCCTCATAAAGAGGAAGAGAATTCAGGAAGTAATCTCAGCCCCCTCTCAATTGCCTACCCAGGTCATTCCTGCTCTGGTTCTTCCACGCATCCTGCGTGAGAGGGAAGGGCTGTGCCTCACCAGGCTCTCCTTTCTGGTGCTACAGACATTGTCAAAAGGAGACAAAGGGCAGCCTTTTATTCCCCAAGACACTAGCATTGCAAGAAAAATATGACCACACTCCATCTGGGATCGTATATGGATCTTTATTTCCACTGAAATCATTTATTCTTCAGCCTTTGGAAGCTGCTCCAGTCCAAATGCGGCTTTTTGAAATTAATCTCGTTCACAATTTCAAATGGCCCCACTAGGCTTTGGGTTGATGTCTGTGGACTGAATTGCAGCAGCAGACTTCTGAAACGTATCCATGAGGGACAATTCCCTTTCATTCATGCAGAATTCTTTAGGATATATAATTAAGGATTGGAAGTTTACAGGGCCCCCAACCAAACCTTTCCTTCTAAACAAGTGTCAAAGACTTTATAATGTCAGTTGGTGTGCTTGCATTGCTTTCCGTATCATTATCTGTGAAAACTTGTTCATATTTGTAAACTACTTTGTTTTGTCTTCCTAGGTTGTTATTTTTATAGAAAACGTGACCATGAGCTTTCTGCTGTAAATAATCATAGAGGAGAAAACTATTGAGTTACCAAAGCTGTTTTCACTGTGATCAAACATTTTTAAGTATTCCTAAAACTTGTCAAATTTTAAAGTACAATGTTCTACCTGAAGGGCAGAAAATGATGTTTTCAACCAAGTAATTTGTTAAGGCAAAAGCAATTCTTATAAACAGGCTGGTAATCAAAACACATTTGGCTTCAGTTTGAAGCGTGAGTTTTTAAACTATACAGAAGCCTTGTGGTGCGCAGGCTGGAAAGCTGCAGCGAATGTTGAAAGGCCACCGGAACCCCCTCAATTTTCTTCAAGTAGTGCCAGGAATCTTTAACAGAAGATAGAAAACATTTATGTGTGACGATCGTCCACCACAAGCTGCTCCTCATGAAGATCTTGCTGAAATAAGTTTTAGCTGCATTTAAAGAGCCGTGGCTCAGGTGGCCACTGGCCATGGCGGAGCCTGCTCACCCAAAAGGTTTTGTGTGTTTGCTTTGCTGAATGTGTGGCATCAACCTGGGCTCCTGTGTGGGAGATGTCCATTGGCTCTGTAACTGGTATCCTGCTCTGCCTGGACCCTTGTTCCTGCTGGCTGAGCAGGGGAAAGTGGAGATGGGTCTGCCTTCACTGAAGAGTGTACAGGAGTCCACTTGTGTGGTGCCATCTTGGGTTGTAAATGCCACCATACAGCAGTGATTTATTAACCAGTGATGTTAGGACAGAGTGGAAGAGCAAGCAGATGTGGTCTCTGTCCACACAACTCTTAGGTGAGGGCACAGGCTAAGGCAGGCAGAAGACAAGTATACTGGAAGCTGTATAAAAAGGTGCACTGTAGTGAGTACTAAGAAGGCAATTGTAGTTTGATCCTGAATGTTCCTGAAGGGCCCATGTGTTGAAGGCCTGGCATCAGCCTGAGGTACTTTCAGGAGGCAATGGAACCCTTAGAAGGAGGGGTCTACTGGAAGGAAAGAAGTCAGCTCATTGGGGTACACCCAGGACAGAGATAATGGGACTCCTACCCCCACCCATTTTTGCTTCCTGGCTGTCATGGGGCAAGCTGCCACCATGATGTGCTGTGTCACCACAGGACCAAAGCAGCAGGCCCAAGTGACCCCCGGCTAAAACTTCTGAAAGAGTGTTTCTCCCTTTTGAGTTGTTTGTCTTGGGTATTCTGTAACAGTTATAGAAAGCTGACTGAATAGGAATAAGCAAATGTGCATAGTTGAAGGCACAATCTCCAGACTATTGAGGTGTTGATCTGAGGCAGGTTCGCTGAGAAAGTGTCAGGGAGGCTTAATCTCCGGAATAGAAAGGAGTGAACATTTGCTGGGTGAGAGAGGACAGCATAACAGTCACAGAGTCAGCTGTATATGACCCTGTCATGGGAAAGAGCTTGGTATGTGTGGCAGGTCGAATTATGGCGCCCAAAGCTATCTGGGCCTTAATCTCTGGGGCCTGTGAAGGCTACTTTGCATGGCAGGACTTTGCAGATGTGATTAATTTAGGGATATCGGGATGGGAGATGATCCTGGATTATCTTATAGGCCCTCGATACAGTTACAAGGGTCCTTATAAGAGAGAGGCAAAAGGGGAAGGACTGTGGCCACTGAAGCAGGAGGCCATGCTCCTGGCTTTGGAGTGGGGGAGGGAGCTAGGAGTCAGGGAGCACAGCTCTGGAAGCTGGAAAAGACAGGGAAGCAGCCTCCCCTAGAGCCTCTGAGGGAGCACTGTCCTGCTGGCTTTGGTGCAATCTCCTTTGGACAATTATTTGTGTCCTTTTAAGGTAGTTTGCTATAGCAGTCATAGGAAACTAATGTGGTGTGTATGCAGCGGCTAAGTGGAGTTATGAATAAATCACAGAGGTAGGCAGAGCCAGTTCTTCAGGGGCTCTGAAGGCCACGTCAAGTGTGTGGTTTTGATCTTACAAGGCTGGCAAGCCATCAGAGGGCTCTCAGCAGGGAATATGTGGCCTGGTTTACTGACGATTTCCTTGCTTCTGGGTGGAGTTGCTACTAGAGTGCAGGTGGGGATGGGGAGAACAAGAGAGGGGGCTGCCTAGGTGCCTGCAATAGCAGGCGAGGGGCAGTGGGCCAGGCTCAGGACCTGGCTGGAGGTGAAGGAAGGAGGAGAATTCCACAGACATCCTGGATGTGGACGCCCAAGGATTTACAGATGGATTGGACAAGAGGGAAAGAGAAGAATCAAAGATGACACTTGGGTTCCTGACTTGAATATCTGTGGGCTGGGGCCAAAAAAACAAGTTTGGAAGGGAGAAGGTCTTTTTCAGATTGCCAAATTCAAGACAGCTAAGTGGAGATGTCAAGCTATGGTGGTGTTACTGTGGGTGATGCAGTGTGGGTGGGTTCCTAAGTTCTTGTGTGTGAAGAGCAAATAATTGGATGTGGCATGCAGTGGTTAAGGAAAAAGCAGCAAAGTTTTAATCATTACACCCAGAGTCAGCAGAGAAGAAAATGGCATGAGAGCTTGAGGGTGCTGGGTTTAAGAATTTCAAATGTTGGGCTCCATCTAGGCACCTCCTATTGGGTCTTCCAGAGCGTGACTGACGACATGATTGACAAGGTGCTGAGTCCTGTTGGCTGTATTTATCACTTATGTCCTTTCCCATAATTCACCCTGTTATAATTGGATGTATTAGATAGAGTTCATATCCATGACCTGCAATGAGTTCCAAGTGAAGAAAAGTTACTGTAGATAATGCAGGAAGATCTGGTATGCATGGGCCTGGGTTTGAAGTTTTAGAATATTCTAGGGCAGGTTCAGAGGGCTTTGCTTTTCTTATATCTGCCTCTGAGTAGTAAGCCTAAGGGCAAAGTTTGAGGGGACAGTGGGCCCTGGGACACTGCCCAGTTCCGGAGAGTGGAGAGGAGTGGCCTTGTAGCCCCAGTTGTCCTATTTGCATTGGTGTAAGCCTGGAGCCCACATAGATCACTGCTAGAGATAATGGCATAGGTTTTCTCAGCATCAAAATGCACATGGGGACCTTGGGTCTGAATGTTGTACCCAAAGAGAGATTATGCGAAAGAAGGGGTAAGGGCAATTCTGATGCCATTGTATATGATTACAGCAGAATTCAGAGTGGGAGTTGCATGACTTTCACAAGTCTAGAAAGACACAAGCAAACACATTCCAAGCCTGTGTGTGTAACCAGGGGCCAGGACTCTTATGCTCAAGAGTCTCTTGATAGGGAGGTCCTGAAAGGTCTGTGCTCCTGGGCAGTGGCTTACCCAGGAGCAGGTTGCAGAGTCTTGGCTAAGAGTATGCAATGTTTATGTGTAGAATAGCAGTGTTAGGGCAGGAGAGTTTTCAAAATAGCCTCAGACTTTAATTATATTCACCATTATCCCAGCAGAAAAAAAATCCCCAGTGTCAGTCTAAATGTTTTCCACCCCTCCCATCTCCTCTCTTGTCCTGAAACAGGACTCTGAAATGGATCTACCCCACAGAAATGTGAGCAGTGAGGCCATAGCTCAAGAGCGCTGAGGAGAGCCTCGCTCTACCACTGTACCAATACATCTCCAAGCCCTCCGCTCCCCTCAAGTGACTGGCACAGCCCAGTGAGTAGAGCACACAGCCATCCTTGAAATATCCTAGAAATCCCTGTGCATGGGGGAAGCTGTAGCCATAGGCCCTGGGGAGTGGAGCCAGATGAACAGCAAGATCCTGTACCACACTGGGACCCAACTGAGCAACTTCTCGAAGAATAACAGAGACTATGGCCCTGCAGATGTGAAATCCTAGCTCTTTGGCTTGTGCTTTTCCAAGAAAGTGCCTCTTTTCCCCCTTAAATTTAATGCCAACCTAGCTCCACTTCATGAGCCGTCTGTATCAGTCCACTCCTCATCATTCACCCGTGTCGCCTGCTCTGCTGCCGCCTTCAGGAAACAGTGGCTCCTTTAGGCTCCGTCACAGCAATGTTCTTCCAGCACGGATCTCCCTGCCCTGGACCTGTGGAGTGAGCCTATAGAAACACAAGCCAGATAAGCCGCTGCTCTGATCAAAACCTTTAGGACATTTTGTTTGGTGCAGAGTAAATGCCTAGGTCTTGTGCTGCCTTGGACTATTTTGTATCTCCTCTGGTCTCCAGGTGACACCTACTTTCTCTGCTCCAGCCACACCGTTGCCTTGCTGCTCCTGGAGAGTCCTGAGCACTTTGCTGCTCCTGAAGGTTTCGTTTGCTTTATATCTTTTACGGCCTTTTCTCTAGCCAGTGGCATGGCTTGCTTCTTCCTTTCCCTCAGGGTTTTATTTTTATTTTTATTTTTATTTATTTATTTTTATTTTAGGGAAGGATCTACAGAGTGATCAGGGTCTCACTACTAGATCAGACTTGTAGTGATCCGCCTGCTTATAGCCTCCCAAGAGCTGGGATTACAGGCATGTACCACCACGCCTAGTCTCAATTGCTGTCTCAGCGCACCCCGGGGGTGGAGCCGGCACAGGCAAGCCCAGGGATTGAATGCCTGGCCCCTGCACCTACTTGCAGGCACTTTAATCTGCTGAGGTATTTGGCTGGCCTCCTCCTTCAAGTTTTTGACCCAATGTCAAAAGAGCAAATCCTTCCTGAACAATTTATCTATGCCCAGCAAGTATTTTTGCCCCTAATGTGCTTCATAGTGTCTTCTTGGTGTGCAGAACCTGGTCTTCATTTCTTCCTTTCTGCTGTAGTTTGGATCAGGAGCATCCCTCAGGCTCCAAGTATTTAATCTTTGTTGCCAGTCCAGGGTGCTATTAGGAGGTGGTAGAACCTTTAGATGCTGAAAGAAGTTAGACAATAAGGAATGTGTCTTTCAGGGGCCATGGCAACTGCCTCCTCTAGGCTGCCATCCAAGAAGCACCTGCCTCCACCATGAGCTCCCACCATGATACACTGCATGGCTATAGCCCATAGCAATGGGACCAAGGGACCATGGACTGCAACCTCTGAAACCACAAGCCAAAAGAAACCCTTCTTATAAGTTGATTTTCTCAGGTATTTTGTGTGACTGAAAGCTAACTCACTTACCCTGGAATATTGGCTTAGTCGCTGCAGAGCCTTCAGAGTCTAAAAGGTACTTGGCACATAAGTGAGAGTCCACCCTTCCTAAAGAGAGCAGAAAATCAAAGTTGCACCAGATTACAAGAGTGCATCTCCTTTCCTCTAATGCTTAGTATCTTTCTTAAAGGAAAAAAGTTTTGCTGGATATGGGACTGTCCCTATTGCATCAGCTGCCCAACATGAGACTCCAAATGTAGTATAAAGGTCTTGATGAGCATTAGGGCCTTTTTCTCTGGGTGTTTTAAAAATCACACAAAGAAATTATCACTGATAATAGCACATAGTTCAAACAGCAGGGCATGGGTTTATAGTTCAGCAGGATTAGTTTAAAGATGATTAAAGTAATCCTTTTTTATCTTATCAAAAAGAGCTTTTAGATGACCAGAGTAAAAGCCCTGAGACAGAATGTTCAGTTGCACTGAGGGTTTCTTTCCCTGAGAGAAAAGCACATCTCTCAGCTGGAGGACTACCAAGTCCTCATCTGTTGATCAGGATGTCTTGTGGGGTTACTGTGGAAAAATCATTGGAACCCTATCCTTGTCCTCAGGGACCCCTGGCCCAGATTGTCCCTTGACATAGTGCTCTTCTGAGTGCCCAGCTTTATAGGGAACAACAGGAAAATGCCTGGAAGCACGGGAGGCTGGATGAATAGGGAGTTGTCATTCACTGAGAGGAGGATGACGATGGGGGAGGGGAACAGCAGGTCTTAACTTTGGGCTGTCTCCAGTGGAAATGTGGAGCAGGCAGTAAAGTATGAAATAAACAGAATTTGGTGAGGGTGGAAGGAGGAGGTAGCCTATGGTAGATACTGGGAAGGAAGATGGGCTGGGACCTAATCCAGAATCAAGTCAATGGACACTGAGGTTGTCTTGTGTTACAGTTATAGGCATCTACTAGGCTCCTGGGAACTTGGCTCTACCCCATTCCTTCCATTCAGTTCCATTCCATGCCATGCCATGCCATTGCTTTTTTGTTGGGATCCTGTGCAATAAGGGAATAAGATACTTTGAGTCACAATTACTCTCTTGCCAAACATCCTTCAGAAAGTTCCACTGCTCTCTCATTGAAGGTCAGCCTGGCCCTGGCTCCCAGTTCTCTGCTGAATCTCACTGTGTGTGGCCTGCCTTTTTCAGATCTTTCAACATTCACGTACTTTTCTATTCCCTTTGTTTGGAGTGCTCTCCTTAATCCCAGACTGCCAGCATCTTTCTGGTCTCTTAAAGGCAGCTTTCTCAGCAGGCTTTCTCTAAAAGTCCCTTCCCTCCCATTTAGCAAGCTCAGAGATGTTCTTCTGAGCTCATCCTGCCTGTAATTAGGAAAGCAATTATTTAATTAGTTGTTTAAAACCAACCTATCTTGCTAGAGGCATGGGTGGCATCTCCTTTGTCCACTGCTTGGTTCCTTAGTAGCTTTTCAGTAACTCAACCACCAGTTGCCAGGCTGAGCCCAGGGCCCAGCTGGATCTGACAGGCTGGGGGGATGTGGAGAGGTAGAGGAGATCAATGGGGGCTGGAGGCATCTGGAAAAACCCTGGAAGAGACAGGGCTTTGGCTGGGCTCCACAGGCAGGGAGGCCTTAGAAGGCAGAGAGGATGAGTGTTTTGGTTGGAGAATTTGTTTAAAGAGGTGGAAGGAGCACTGGTTTGAAATCAGGAGAATCTGAGTCTCAGACCTCCCCTGGACTTTTAATCTCCCTTCTTTAAAAAGAGAGGCAGGGTGTTGAAGCACTGGAAATCATGAATAGTACTGTGACTGTGGCACTAACCTCCTGCCTCATACCCAGCAGGCCTCTGTTGCCTGTGAGCCTGGATATACAGCTTCAGAACTGTCACCAACACACGGTGATCCAGGCCTGCTGATTCCCATCACATTTCCTTCTGGAGGATGTTCAGGTAATTGAGACAAGCCTGTTTGTCTGGCTTGGCTTCCATACCCATCTCTTGGTGGAAGACACTAATTCAGTGATCATGTGATGGGGACGCTGAGCAAGGTATCCCACGTGTGTTGGCAGGGAAGAAAGCCCTATTCCAGCAGTCAGCAGGGCCTGAAGGCATCGTCCGAAAAGACAGGAAAGGTGCTCAAGTCAGGATGGGAATTTCAAATGCCTTCCGGGGCCCAGAATAAAATGTGGCTCAAGGGTATAAAATAAGGAAGGGTGAGGAGTGTAGCAAACTGGAGAAAGTGAGGGTGCTTACTTTGTTTAAAGTATTCAAAAAACCTGTTCCTCACCTCTGCTTCTTCCTCATCCTTAATATATGGGCTGAGCAAAAGTGTTCTTCAGGTTGATGTTTTCTCCCAGACAGCTAGAGCGTGATCTCAGAGTCTTAGCTCTAGCGAATCAAGTTCTAGCAGGGACTGGCTCTCGGAAAGGGCACACGGTGATCCATGCCTGGTGATTCCCATCACATTTCCTTCTGGAGGATGTTCAGGAAGCCTGAGAAATGGGTCTGGGATCGACTAAAGGAAAACAAGGTCGACTGAAGCTAAGGTTTTCCAAAGATGTCCATTTAATTTTGTGATTCTGGCGAGGGAGAAGGGAGGCCTGTTTAGAGCTACTCTCAGTAATCACTCTCGTGACTACTTTTATGGACTTAGTGGTCTAAATTCCCCGGATTTTCGAAGCATGTCACTTTCCATTGGCGAAATTTAATTGTCATTAAACACACACACACACACCGCCTTCCTCAGTATTAATCACCGCCCCCCATAATTAGTATTTAAAATGTCAAAGGAGAAGGAATTAATTAACGAGAATAACCAGTGCAGGAAGGCATGCTTCAAAGCTCTGGGGTTGATTATAAAAAGCATTTCCTTAAATATTTTGAGCACTTTTGGGAATCAGAAGCCTCCTATTCTAATTGAAAGCTCCTTAACTAACCCCATATCTTGGCTGGTGGCCAGAGTTGCGGGGCTGAGTGAAGTGGTGCGTGGAAACACTACCCTTAGAAACAGCAGGGTCCCAGGCCACTTCCGAGGGGAACAGCTTTAACCTCTACTGAACGGCAAGCATTGCACAACCATCCTGCAAGACAGGTGGTACTATGGTAGGATCTCCACTTTACAGATGTGAAAATTGAGGCGCAGCGTGGCTGTGACTTTTCTATCTCAAGCGGCAACTAATTGAGAGAGCAAAAGGTTCCATTTTAGATGTGATTTTTAAGCTTTGCTCTTTCTTGAAATCCTGGAAAACTATTCCCAGCTCTCGTCTGGACTTCTTCCCACCGCAGTTTTGACAGCTAAGGCAAGAGCCGGGACGCGCGATGGAAGGAGGAGCTAGAAGAGCGCAGCGCCCCGCCCCGGCTCCAATAACAACCAATAGTGATGCGTTTGTTCGGGCTTTAGGCCAATCAGCCAGGGCGCCCCGCCCCCATTGGGCTCTTCCCCGCCCCTCCCCACTGCTTTTCCCTTAGGCTCCACCGAGCTTGACGGAGCGGAAAGTCCCCTTAGCCGGCGCCGCGCCTGCAGCTATTGGAGGAAGGTCACGGAGAGACCCAATCAGAGTGCCCGCAGAAACGTAACTCGGGATGTGATTGGTTATCTCGGCGGTTGGGTCCTCCGCCTCCGTTCCCTCCCTCTCACTGGCGACTCGGAGGCGGGGCAGGTGGGGGCGGGCCCAGGTAGCAGGTTCGGCTGCGCGGGGGCCCGCGCGTTGGAGGTAAATACTAGGGCGGTGGGTGTGGGGTGCCGGGCCGGCCGGGGACGCGGAGGGGTGGCAGGTTGGGCAGCGACGCCCCACTGCCTGTGGTGGGTGAGTGACCCGGGGCCGAGCGGCGGGCGGCTAGAGCCTACTGGGTGCCCCTTAGGGCCTCCGGCACCTCGAGCCGTCGCGGCGATCGGCGGGCCTGGGCGCCGGCCCGTTAGTTGCCCCGAACCGCCCGAGCCAGCGGGGATCGCGGGGTGCTGCGCCCGCGACGTACGTCAGCTCGGCCTCACCATCCCCGATATTTCCCGCGAGGGCTCCGGAGTCCGTGGGAGCGTGGTCGCCGCCGCTGGGACCCGGGAGAGAGGGGCTTGGTGGGAGCAGTGCAGGACTCAAGTCTCCTTCCTGCCGTCTGCCATTTACACATGGGGAAACTGAGGCACGGACAACTGGCTGACTCCTGACGGCCCCCCGTTGGCACCGAAAGCCCCAGGTTGTAAGGTCTCGTGTTGTTCCGTGCGCCGTGTGGATAGGTTAGGGTTAGGGTTTTGGGGGAATGTTTGTGGCGCCCATCCAGGAAGAGCAAGTCAGGGTTCTCATCTCCTTAATGGCGTGTTCTGCTTTTTCTTTCAGTTTCCCCTTTCCTAGGGTGAGGCAGGTTTTTACACAACTCAGAGTTCATTAGTTGGAAGATGTGCCCGGGCATACACATTCATTCATTTTTCCTTTCTGTTTTTCGTTTTATTATCTATTAGCGATTCGTGGGGAAATTGAAGGCTTGGAGGGAGATCGTGTTTTAAATTTGATGCTCAGCGGGGTCGGCTACCCGGCTATTCTCGTACTTGGCAGCTTTTCTATTCCCCTCCCAGGCATTTGCGTGTTTTAGGATGGTTGTCATCGTCCACTCGTGGCCCTGCAGTCTGAAATCCTCATTATCCCTTCTCCCCCTCAGTTTTCCCTGGAAAGTTGTATTCTTCACTAAGCTAAAGAGTATCCGTACCTTGCTTTTGAATTGGTGTTCAATAGGGATCAGAATAAGATTGCTCATTTTGTCATCATAGGCTCCCAGAGAAAAACCCAGGCCTCGTGAGGGTGTTGATTCAAGTGTTGGCTTTCTGCACACCCCCTCATGCCCCAAGTAGGTTGAATGGCCCTAAGAATTTAGCCTGCCATTCCCCACAGGGTAGTGGGTGGATTTGAAGTAGAACGTTATTAAGAGAAAATGATTTGCTGGAAATTCTTACCACAGTTCATGTACTCTGAATGTTGATAATACCCAGAACATTCGCAGATGTTCTGCTGCAAAATTTTAATGTATTCTTGAGAAGAAGGCTTGTTTCGGGTGGTAACTTTTTTGAGGTGCTTGTAAGGCCAGGCCACCTGTTATATAAAGAACATTGAGCAGCAATGATTTCTGTGATCTGGCATGCCAAAGCTGTGGTTCCATTTGATTTAAGGAAGTCTTTAATAAAGAACAGAAGAGTAATAATCCTAGTCATCAAGTTATTTTAGTTTGTTCCTGACTTCCATACAGTGATCTTAAATTCATCCAGGTTTTTTACATTGTTCATACCGAATTTTCAAGTGTCGCACATGGTATGTGTTCTAGGAATCTGCTTTCAAATGAGTCTCAAAACAACTTGATTTCATAATTGTGAAATTATTCTGGATCAGCAGTTTCATGAACACTGATCATTTGTCCAGAGCATAGTGATATTTTAAGCAAAAGACATTAAATACTCTTTAACTGCTAAGTCTTTCTTTTTTAATCTGGAGGAAGGTTTTGAAAGGATGGTGATAAAGTGACATTTTGGTTTTCATGAACATTTAGAAAATTGTTCCTGCTCTGGGCCCTGGAAGTCTAAAGAAGTGAGAATTGGGGAATTCCCAGTTGGGGTGCGGAGCAGCTAGGGTTAACTCCAGAGGGAGAGCAATGTTCCTCATCCTTTTGACATGAGCATGTAGCTTCAAGAGCACTTTTTAAAAATAAAAAGCATATAAATCCCACTTGTTCTAGGGACTGTGTGCTTGTGAGGAATATTAAAACCGAGCCAGTCTGTTTTCTGGTTTTGGAATCTTTATATTTCTGTTTAGCTGTATAAGAATATAACAACTTGTTCTTTTCCTGAGAGATGTTCTCTCTTAAAATGGTAATCATTGTAGCTATCTAGAAGCATTTGGAAGAAGTATCACATGTCTTCTTTCTTGGGTGTTCTTGCTGACCGTCCCACCTCTTCACCATTTATACTTTGGGGCAGTATTTTAGTATGGTAATTTTTATTTTGATTGAGGTAGCTTCCTGTGGTTTTTAGAACAAGTAGGATATCTCAGGATATGCTAGCAGTTCTTGAATTACATCTGTTAGGTTCTTATGAATGGTATCACCGGATAGCTTGAGCATGGAAGTGATACTGTATCTTCTGGATAAGTTACCTGTTGTCCATTTTATGTATCTAATGATCATTTGTACTACTGTAACTTGGAAATTCTGATCTTGACTTTTTTATGACTTATTTCTTGATTATCTTTCCATTTCATTCATAGGAAATTGATCAATTTGTGCTCTTAAACCTTATCTTGGTTTAATGGTTCTATTGTAATGCAGTTAAATCCCCTTTTAATTTGAATACAGACCATCAATAAGCTCAGATAACCAGGTGTGATTTCAGACTTATGTGATACTGAATTGTTCCCTCATCTCTAGTGTCCTCAAAAGAAAGCTCTTCTGTTCAACATGCTTTTTTTTTTTTAATCTATTTGGTTGTTACAGGGTCTCACTACGCAGCTTAGACTCATACTGAGCCTCCTGTTTTCAGCCTCCCCAGCCCTGGGATTATAAGCATATGCCACTAAGCCCGGACTCTGGCTGGCTCAACCTGCCCTTAGAGGCAGAGCTGGCGCAGCATGTGCTGAGGGAATCAAACCATGGTCCTTGCTCTTGCCTAAGCAGGTGCTTTAGTCTGCTGGGCTATCTTGCCAGCCACCCAGCATGCTTTTTAATGCTTAAATATTTCAACTCTTTGGTATCTCCATTTAGTATTTATTAGTAATTATCAAGATATTCATAATCACTCACTTATCCAGCCTGAAATACGATCGTATTTAGATGAGTCACTTGTGATATATTCACCTTCAAAGTGACTCCACCTGCAGAATAATAAGAGAATACAAGTAAATGTTTCTCCCTTTACTCTGCCCCCTCCCCCACCACACTATCCTGATTTTGAATTTGACAGTCCTTGTTGTTCCTTGGGTTGACCTGCTGCTCTTGTGATCTTTGTTAAAGGATGAAATGGGCTGATTTGTTGGAGGCAGTCATCTGATCTTAGAGCTTCTGTGCTTTTCACTAACACTGAACCCAGTGCATCAAAATACTAACCCTATAAACCAGCCTTCCTAACTGGTAAGAACTCAGTTACAATGTTGCTTACATTTTTTTTTACTTTATATTCAGCCAGTTTCACTGCTTGGTCATCTTTAACTGTTCAGTGTGGATAGCACTCTGAAAGAATATATTGTTGCCAGGTGTGGTGGTGTACTCCCCTAATCCCAGCATTTAGGAGGCTGAGGTGACAAGACTGCCATGAGTTCAAGGTGGGTTTGGGCTGCATAGTGAGTTCAAGGCTCCAGCTTGGCCAGCCTGCACTATAAAGTGAGAACCTATCTCACACACACACACACACA
>NDGM010966040.1:0-11886 GCA_002564305.1 Octomys mimax
TTGTATTTTAGGGAAAGGTCTATAGGATGTTCAGGGTCTCACTTCACTACTAGATCAGACTCATAGTGACCCGCCTATTTACAGCCTCCTAAGAGCTGGAATTACAGGTGTGCACCACCATGCCCAGTCTCAATTGCCACCTCAACACACCCCAGCGGCCAGCCCAGCAGGGCAGGCCTGGGGATCGAACCCCAGCCCCTGAGTCTGCTTGCAGGCACTTTAATCTGCTGAGCTATTTGGCTGGCCCTGAGACAAGTATCCTTATGAAACATGCATGAGAAGGGGGACATGGAGAAGAGGAGAAGGCCCTGTGAAGAGGGGGCAGAGACTGGAGTGATGCAGCCAGCAGCCAAGAATCATCTGCAGCCACTGGAATCTAAAAGAGGCAAGAAAGATTGGTCCCTACAGTCAGTCACCAGGGGATACCATCCTGCTGGTGGCTTGATTTCAACCTTGTGTTCTCCAGAATGTGAGAAAATACATTTCTGAACTTTTAAGGCGCACAGTTCATGGGACTTTGTTGCAGAAACCCAAGAAACAAATACAGCAAGATTTCCAGGGAAAGTTCTTTACCATCTGACAGCCATGCCATACTCTATGCTTACTGAAATCTACCCATGAGGAAAAGGGCAATCTTATCTGGGCCATGTGTGGACAGCATATTCTTGTGTCTTGTGTCCTTCTTCGGATGGTGGCATCAGCACATCCTTCACTAGGCTCTCTTCCTTGACATGATTCTCGTTGCCTCAGATACCCACGTAGGATCTCAGTGTTAGCATGGCCCTGCCCTGGATTTCCAACTGGGCTGGAGAGTCTGCTTTATTCCCTGTAACATAATGGTGCAGTGAATTTTAACTCACATCTCTACTCCTGCGAAGACACTGAATCTCCTAATGGTTTCATATAGAATAATACCACTACTAATATCTTTAGAAGCACAGAATCTAACACTCAGAAATTCAGGGGCCCTGGAATAAGAGATTTTGAAGCCAGATGGGAGGAAGACAAAGGGTTTCATGGCTCTTTCAAAATTATATTCATGTGAACTATATTCAGGAGAATTATATGCCTGTGAGTGTTTGATAGTTGTCTCCAAATCCAGGGTAATGATAAACTCTCCAGAAAATTTTTTACTGCCTTCAAAACTGTAAATATGCAGAGTCTATACATTTCCAAACAAACATATTCTGATTAAGTCATTAATGCCAGTTTATTGCTCTTTGTCTCTCTCTCTCAGTCTTGGTGAAGGATTTAACATCAAACAATTCAACAGTGACAGCTGGCGAGAAATCAGCTTTGAGATTTCTCATTAAAAGTAATGCTGTGTTAGTAGCCAAATACTTGGAAATGTGAAATGTTAAAATTTAATGGTGTGGGAAAGGCTTATTCTAACTTTGCGGATTGTACCATCTTCCCGAAGTTGGTAGAAAATAACAACTTGGCTTCTAGAGAGTCTGGTGTAGCTGTGAAAATTGATGGGAGTTTGCCAAAGTGGGCATCCACTAATGCATAAAAGTAGATACCCACCCGAGCTGGGCTACTTAATGTGGTCTGCCTTGCATGGTCTTAAAACTCCTGATTAGCTCTCACATATGCACAAGATAAAACATCTCTCGGGTCTCTGCTGCTTCTCTCCGCACTCTCACCGTGATTGGTCGGTGTGCTGAAGAGACAAATGTATTCAGCGTATATTATCTCCCCAGTGTTTTCAGGAATATTCTCTCCGATGTCTTATATTACTACATTGTGCTAAGCATTTAGGAAATTCATTTCTGTGAAAGAAATAGCAGGAAATAAAGTTTCATTGTATTTTAGATGGAGAGCAAGAATCGGAGGACTCATTCAATGTAATCAAAGTTGCCCATTTACATTTTGGGGAAATAATTACACTCTTTGTCTCCTGATCTTAAATCACTTCCTGAAAACCTCAACCACCTGTGGTAATAAAAACATACAACTACACAAATTATTCAGTGGATCCCATCTGTAGATTTTAATACCAGCACCTCCCGCCCTGCAATTGTACTGCAAGGGAGGAGACGGGGGAGGAGTGGGTATGCAGGTGCTCTTTTGCCCATCCCATCTATTACTTCTCTAAAATTTGAAAGCATGTGGAATGGGACCAATCAGGCTTAATATATAACTACATATCACTCAGTAATTCTTATGGTTTTACCTAAAATTTTATATTGCTGTGATTTACATCCTCAACTTGACTTTAAGCTGCTCTAGGGCACATGGTAAGAGCTGGAAATAACAAACTTTTGTATCACTGGGATGGTGGTAATTCCTAGAGGATTAGTGGTCTCTAGGCAAAGCTGGGAGGGTGTTTCAGCAAAGGGGCAGAAAGTCCGAATGGGCAGGGTGCAGTGTCTCCAGCTTAACGGCGATGTGGAGAGAGAAAGGGACTGCTGAGTTAGACATAGACACCCTGCACCCCAGCCCCAACTCTCCTCCATGACTTGCACAAGCACCCAAATCTTCACAGCCTCATCATCTTTGCATGCAAAGTGAAAGCCTTAACATACTTGTTGTTATGTTAGGAAAAAATCTATGTAAAGTTCCTGGCATATTGTAGATACTCAAAGAGTGTGCAAGCAATAATTCTATAATGCTATAACCAAGTTTAAAGCTAAGAGGAATCACGGCTCAGCTGGTCCAACCTTCCTCCCAAAGTGGAGAAACCAAGCCTCTGAAGAGAGGAGTTGGACCATACCCAAGTTTATCAGGACTTGGCCTTCAGAGCTAGGAGCACAGCAAGACTAGGACCTACCTCAGACTGCGGTTCTGCCTACCTGCTACTGCCTTGTTCCATGCATGTCTCTCCAAACAATTCTTCCAGTCCAACAGGGATGAGAACTGTCCCCCCCTTTTTTTTTCTTGCCTTCCCTAGACTTAGAGACCACAGATTATTTGTGAGGTAGGATGAGACCAACTCTGAAACTAGAGCCCACAGATAGCCAGGCCTCCAGTAAGGGCCACATCTAACCTTGGGCATTTTCAAAGGAGACTTTGAAATATTTCTGTCTGCACAAAGATAACTTGCTAGGTGAAATAGTTCTGGCCCATTACTTCGGAAACTTCCCGTGTACAACTACAAAAAGAAGCCATGAAATGGGGGCAAGTCATGTGACTACAACATTGAATAGGAGGACAACTCTGCTTCCCACAGCCCTCTCCCAGCATTCTACCACCAATGCCACCAGACCTGCCATTGAGCTTCATCTCTTCTGGTGGTGAGATACTGCAAGCCCTTGACAGTAATTGGACTATCAGGAAACATCCTGGGAAATGTGAGAAACTTCTTAATGTGACTTTCATTAGATGGCATTGGCTTGAGAAGGAAAGGGAAAGGAGCTAGAAATAATGGGTGTTATACCTGAGCTGTTTAGAAAGCTGGACACTGGAAGAAAAATGAGGTTTGAAGAGCAAGAAGGCGTGGAGATGATGAAGCCGAGATTTGGGCATTGTGGTCATTTTCTAAAATCAAATTACTTTCCCTTAGAATCTTTTCTCTGAGAAAAGCACTTTTGCTCTTCCAAGAGGCTGACTAAATCATTCAGTGTCCTTAAATTTCCTCTTCTGTACATCTCGCTTTGTCTGTCAGAAGAGCAGCTTGACACCACTGCACAACTGTGAGAAACAAAAGCTCATCACAGACACATGAAGAGCAGCCCACTCACTAGTGAGGTGGGTGCCAGTGAGGAACTCAATTACTTCCAAGTCCTCAAGCTAATTCATAGGATTTGGAGGGACTGTTACTGTCCTTGGAAAACACACGGTACTGCAGGGGCATAGTGTGCATCACTGGTCAACGACGCAGCCCCAAGACCTCAGGTGCTCACTTCCAGTCAGTTATTTTTCTCTCCCATTTTGGCCAGATATTTTGGAGCAGTGTGACCAATAAAGTATACAGGCAAATTTTCCACACATTTTATGAGAATTGGAGGTATCTGCAGCTGTCTTCCTTACTTTTCTTGTTGCTGAGACAAAATAGTCAATGCCCAAAGTTAAAGGAGAAAAGCTTTATCAGCCTCACAGTTTGTAGTAGTTTCAGCTCATAATTGGTGAGCTCCAAGGTAGGGTGGCAGGGCAGAGGAGCAACATAGAAAACAAATAATTCATGGCAGGCAGACTGTAGCAAACCAGCAAGGGAGAGAGAAGAGAGAAAGCCTCCTTCTGTCCCTTACACTGTGTGAAGGCTACCTGCCCTCTGGCAGGCATAGCTCTCACACGCTGAATCCCAGCACTGAACGAATCGATCATGAACTCTGCATTCC
Source organism: Octomys mimax (assembly GCA_002564305.1). Taxonomy (NCBI): domain Eukaryota; kingdom Metazoa; phylum Chordata; class Mammalia; order Rodentia; family Octodontidae; genus Octomys; species Octomys mimax. The sequence continues at coordinate 4,281 of NDGM010966040.1, forward strand.
GGCACCTTTAAAAAGTCCCCACCCCACTATGGTTGTAAGAGGCTTGGGGTGGCGGGGGAGTCACTCAGACACAAACCAAAACAGTAGCTGAAGTGAAATACTATTAATAGTCTTGCAAAACCTGACACTATTTTTTTTAAGATAGGGAATGTATGTTATTCATTCCCATTGGTTGATATTAACAGGAATGGAATAATGATAAGGATTTTTTTTGGGGGGGCTAGCTCAAGCTGCCTTAAAGGCAGGTGTGGTAAGGCATGGGGTACTGGGGATCAAACTGTGGTCCCCCGCACCTGACTGGGTTTGTCCCAGCAGGCACTTAAACAACTGAACTAACCTGCAAGCCCCCAGGAATGGCATAAAGATAAAGTCAACTGATTTCTCTAATTTTCTGCTCATGGCACTGGGGTTTCCTGTGTTAAACACCTGTAGATAGTGTCACTGTAGCTAAGTAATTTTTAATTTTGGATGTTTAGCTTGAGGGCATTGAATATGGTCAGGCAATATGAAGTATAAACATAGGGTCATCTCCACTTGACAAGACAGTTTTACTGACCACCCTTCATGTGATGGCACTTCATGAAGAACTTTCAGAACAAAAGTCAGTGCTGCAAGCTTATTTATTCTACTACTCCATTCATATTTTCTCTATCATTATTGTACCTCAAAACAGCCTGAATAAGGGAGCAATTATGGCACAGCATTGAGCAGAATTAATCAGAAATGAACAGAGATTCACCTAAGGGTTAAAAATCCTGATACCCTTTCTAATGTTAGAGCATCACAGAATGGGTAAAATCCGCTTAAGATTTTATCACCCTTAATCTTTTCAAATTATGTTGGACCTCAAAAGGGCATCAGTAATCCTGCTGGCTCTGGCTATGACTATAAAACTAGAAGCTTGGGTTTAGCAGAGCTATTTGTGCATTACAATGCCACTCATGCAAAGTTAGTTTGCTACAAGTGAAACCTGCCACTAAGAAGACAGCGTGTTCAGGAGATCTCGGAAAATTGCCAATTTCCATATTAAAGGGAGCCTCCCGACAGCATGACTTGGGAGCTCAGGCCTGGAAGCAAGGCAAGGATGTGTGCCTTTTTCCAATATTTATTTATCTGCCATTGGTGGGCAAACTAAAGGAAGTAGGATTAATATCGCACACATTCCAGCTGCTTAATGTAGGCACTTATGATGTTGCACTTCTAAATTAGAGAGTTTTGAATGCCGAACATTTCTTCTGCTAATATGGGTTTTTTTTTTCCTTTCTTCCCTACAGAGGCTCCCAAGCCACTTAAAATAAAAATTCGTTTCCTTGAATACATGGAATTGATGCTAATTAAAATGCCCGTGAGAATTAAAGGAATCAGCCAGCCCCAGGAAAATATAAGGTCAATTTTATTTTTCAAAGGGCATGGAAAGAAATTAAAACATCCTTCATTCAAGTCATAGATTTAGTAGAGTTTGAAGAGGCTTTACAGCTCTCTAAGGAAAATGAGAGAAAGGGCCTGGTCTCTGAAGTCAGGCAGGCTTGGGTTTGAAGTTTGACTCTGCCTCATCCTGCGTCTGTGACCTTAGGCAAGGACATCCTCGCATGCCCATCCCACTGGACTAGAAAGAAGATGCTTTATCAGGGGCGGCCCGGCTGCCAACTTCGTGCAGTAAATGCCTCTATTTAAGTTTGGCATTGAGAATTGGGTTTGGCATCTCTTAAAATGGGAATATTAATGATAAAATCTTGAATCAAAGCTCTGTTAATAAGAAAACTTTTTGATTTCTCATATGGAACAGATAGGCTAGTTTCAGGCAAGAGATGTTTTGTTTTGGACTCCCTACCCAAAGGCAGTGTTCTCATATTCTCTCTCTCTCTCTCTCTCTCTCTCTCTCTCTCTCTCTCTCTCCTACTGAGGCTCAAACTCAAGACCTTGCGATGACTAGGAAGGCGCTTATGCCACTGAGCCATCTCCCTGGTCCTCATATTTTCTTCATGAGCATATTACCTTTAAGGGTTCTTGCCATGTTTGCATACTGAATATATTTTTATTCACTTGATTATGAATAAACTCATTATATTCTCTTATTCTTAAAATATAATTATTTATATTTGCTAAATAATGGGTTTGGCATGCTAATCATATATTTTACATGCAATGAAATAAATGCCAACCCAAGTAAACCATGTTTACTTTGTACCATTTGCAATCATTTTGCACAGTGCTTGTTGAAAAGTACTTCTCTAGAGGGGCATCAGAGTGCAGTATCACTGTGGCCCCCCACTCCAGATGGCGAGGTCCATGAAGAGTCAGACACTGAAGCAGAACTCATCCTCCTCTGCCAATGCACAGTCGCTGGCCATGGAGAAAGCTGTGACTGAACCCTGAGGAACAGGAAATTCAGGGCTTGGAGGGATCCAAGAGACTCTGTTTTTTAAGGGTGAGAGATAAGGAGAAGAATGAGGACCAAAGTATGAGTGGGGGCCAAGGTTAAAGGAGGGACTGCATCGGGACAGAGGAGTACCATAAGCGCATCTCCAGGCTAAGGGAGGCAGGAAATACAACTCCTGCATGGATGGCCACATGCCTCTGTGTATTACTGCAAAACCAATTTACTTGACTATGAATGGACTCGGGTTTTTATTAGTCTTAATTAATACTACCTGAGAAACAAGGGTAAAGGGAGTGATAACAGCAAGCCTCACCTCAGCCTTCACCAGTCTATACTGAAGACTGGGCTGTGTGGCGGTGAGGGGCAAGGTCTTCCAGTGGGCCTGTCTCTCTACTCTGCTTTCTCCTCCCTCCTCTCTCCCACCCTCCAGCTATGCACTTTCCATTTAGACAGCTTGGATAATGAAATGCTTAAGTCCTCCTGGGAGCCCAAATGGGATAACCAGGAAGGATCTGAACAACCTGGCAGAGCCTAATGACCCCTCATTCTTGGTCTTTGGCCTCCTGGCCACTGTGCTCAGAGAAGCTGACCCTAGTGCTAGGGGGAGCAGCCCCTGGGGGCAGCGCTGCCTGGGGTGTAGGGTAAAGAGTGTGGGGGCCTCAGCTGGACTGCTGGCTCCTTCCTCTAGGGTGTGATCGAGAGTGGTGAGGCCCCCACGAGCTTCCCTATTTCATGCGACACTCTCATGCTGTACTTAGTGAGACCAAGGGAAGAAGCTGAGCACAGGGATCACCTTTAGGCCTCCTGACACCTAGCCCACTGCTCCCTATGAGGTCACATTATAGGCAGTCTTCTAGACCTCTTAGCTTGGGCCCATTTCAGTGCCCGACACACAGGTAGCCCAGTGGACTAAGTGCCTGCTTAGGCAAGCACAGGGATTGGGTTTGATCCCCAGCACCACATACAGTGCCTGCCCTGTTGCCCAGTGTGCTGTGCCAGCCACAGAGACTGGATGTGGTGGAGCCTGCCTGCAATTTTCAGCACTAGAGGGCTTGAAAATAGGAGGGTCACTAAAGTCTGAGCTGTGTAGTGAGGCCCTGTACCAAGTACATTAAAGAAAAAATAAAAGATAAATAGGAGTCAACTTAGCCAAATGCTTTGGAAAGAAAGGTACTAATTCACTCATGCAGGCTCAAGTCAATGATCCAAACACTTCTCCCTTGGCTTCCCTTCCTTAGTCTGATATGAGGGGAACCAAGCTATAATGTAAGTTTTGGTGAAGATAAGCCATAAAAACCCCCAGCTTCCTCTCAGGAAGTTTAAGCTGTGTCTCATGGTATCTTCCTCAAAGACATCATATTATAGTGATGCATGCATGCTCATGTTTGTAACAGTAGAGTTCACAATGAATAAATATTGGAAGCAGCCTGTACGTCCATTCATAGAAGACTTGATAAAGAAAATACAGAATTTATACCTAGTGGAGAGCTACTCTGCCATAAAGATACACTTTAGTCACCTGTAGAGAAATGGGTACGCCTTGTTATCATAAAGTTAAGTAATAAACATTAAGAAATACATAATGTGAATAAATCAGACACCCAAGCTTACCTATCACCATTAATATCCTATTTTGTCTTGTATGAGAAACAGTAAGTACAAAGAGCAAAATAAAAAGGTAGATAATAGGAAGCAGGGAGATGGATCCTTCTGAGCTTTCTCAAATTGGAAGGGGAGCAAGAGGTGGAAGGAGTGGGGAGAGAGGAGGAGAATGGGGTGAAGAGAGGAATTAGGATGCGTTGTGCGTGTGCACCAGCTCTACACAGGGAATGCAATAATTATGTAATGCAAATATGTGCTAATAAAAGCATAAAAGCTAGAAGAATGAAGGGCAGTCTTCTTGGCAGCACTCCTTAGCTTGTCTAAAACTGTGCTCTTAAGTGACAACGAAGAAGAGTCCTTGCTGAGGGGAACAGTGAGATTGACTCCCGGATCTGCATGTTTTCCAGGAAGCTGGCACACACACACTACCTGCAGGAGCAGCGAAGTCTCATCAAGGACCAGGGTTCTCAGTCCCCCAGCAGCAGCCTCTGTGGACAGAGCTCAGCAAGGCTACTGTGCCCATGCGCCTCAGGGGAAGCCCAGGATATGTTGGTGACTTTGAGGCACAACCAGGCTTGAATGACAGCGTCTTCGTTTATTCGACAAACATATCCTGGGCACCTGCTGTACTCTGGGTGTTGAGTGAATACCATGATGAATGGAGGAAATTAGACAGAGTAAATGGAAATCGCAATATTGCGTGGTAAGGCAATAAAGGTGAACACAGGAGGCTGCTGCGCTCCCTCCATAAAACTTTAAAACACAATATAACTTTTAAGCACATCATCCACAGAATCCCTTGGAGACACTCCTCCTTTTGTGTTTGTTTCTGAGGCTATGTGTTAGGCTCTGTGGGGCTGCAGGAAGCCTGCAATCAATGGTGCACACATGCAGCATTTCCACATCAAGACGCAGGAAATGTTTTCCATTTCCTGAGTGGCTTCATAAACCGATATCATAGAGCAGTGCAGCAAGTCACCATGAATGTTTTCAAAATATCTCAAAACTGTAGAGCTTTGTGTGTGTGTGTGTGTGTGTGTGTGTGTGTGTGTGTGTGTGCGATACCAGGGATTGCACTCAGGACCCTGTGCTTAGTAGGCAAGTGCTTATTCTACTGAGCTATCTCCCTGGCCCCGAGATCTTACTTGTGAAATGCTCTCAGCTTCTCTGACCATGGTGCTATCAGGCAGGCTCTCATGTTTTCCAGGAATCCTTCCCTAAATAAAAGCTGAGCTAGGATCAGTAGGCCGGAGTTCACTGGCCTAGCTTCTTGGAGGTTGAAGGGTACGTTTGGGGAATGGGCTTCCAGGAGATAGCCACCTTTTATCACACAATCCTCACCAATGTGTTCAAGTTCAAGAGAGGCTGCTCACAGCCTGCCACCAGGGCCCTGCTTTTCAGCCTGGCATCGTGGCCTGGCATCTGATCTCTCTACTTTCCCAGCCCCCCGAAAGCAGTCTGCCACTCACAATAGGGGACTTGAAGAAGATCAAATGCTGACACCCACTGGGCAACACAGCTTCCGAAGGTCATTATCCCACCTTTAGATTCAAGATGTGGGGACTAGCCTTGGGAGGCCCAAACCTTGCCGAAGGTTGAACAGCTGATGACAAAGTTATATTGGACCTACTTCCAGTCACTAGGAGAAGCACCCCATTGCTCAGCATCACTCTACCCGTTGTCAGCCTACACACACTCGTGCTCCCACTGTTCATTTCAGCTTCTCTCATTCTAATGTAGTTCATGACTCCTCTAACTTTCCTCCACAGAGCTGTTCACCCCCCTGACCAGCATCTTGTTCTGCCTCCCTACCCCACCTTTGTTCCTGTCTTTATGGTTTCTGAGTCTTGATTTCTGGCATCAGAACAAGCACCCTGTACTGCATGTTCCCTCTCAAGGAATGCATTCAGCCTCACAACTTATAAGAAATGGCTGGTGTGTCCTATTCCTTCCATTAGAACCTACTATCCCTTTGTTATTTTCTGTGGGTCAGTGTTTTGTCTCCAATTTTCTGTGGGTCAGTGTTTTGTCAGTGTTTTGCTCTGAGAACACTTAAGTTCCCAGAGCAATGGAGTCATATGTTCATCCTACTTCACCTGCCTGACACATGCCAGGCATCAACAAGCACTTGACGTGCTAATACACTGATAATACTGTGAATACCTTTGTTTCTCTCATTGATCCTGGATGGAGAAGATGGATCAATGTGAAGACGCTGGCAAGGAAGATCCTCAAAATGCAGCACTCTTGAAAACACTGGGCTTTACTCTTCCTTCAACGCCTTCTGTGTCGGGGGCCTACTGCACTAACAGGATGCTTTCTTTGTTGTGTGCATACAGCGCAGCTCTGAGCGGGTGCCCTGCTGGAGAAGTCAGAGTTTGATCACAGACTCCAGGGTCTGGACTGATGCAGGGAGACCTTCAGGTGCTCAGTCAGGGCACTCAGAAGCCACAGCATTCAAGCACAAATCAGAACCTTGGCTAAGAAGGAAAACACACAGCCCTCCCTGTGGAGGGCTACACACAGCGAAACAAGCCCCAAGTCAGAATCTGAATCATTGAAACAGGAGAGTGGGTGCAGTGAGCTAAGACCAGAGCTCAGGCATGTCACTTACTTGCCCTCTGTGGAGTCCTACATGAAGAGCCCCTAAGCTGAGAGATGGGGGCAGCTGGAACATAGACTGAAAGGGCAGTGCGACAAGTCCGTAACATCTTGTGTGCATGTTTTGCCCCATCTATCTTACTGCAAGCCATGACGCCTCCTTCCAGAGAGCTGAGGGAGAAGCCCAGAGCACATGCTTGGTACCACAACAGCCACAGTGCAGGACAAGGCATCAGAAACAAAGAGCTCACAGGAGTGGTGGTGGGGTGGAAGGACTTTGGATCAGGGAGAGGGATGGGAGAAAACAAAGATAGTACTGAGAGCTGCCACAGAGAGCTATGGAGAACAGGCTTACTTTGTTTTCTGGTGGATTTAATTCCATGAAGGTCAGCTCAAATGACCTTAAGTATCAGTGTCGATGTGGTAGCCATAAATGTGGAATCACGTGGGAGTAGGAGATTGAGGCTCAGCTGAATTGTAAATTGAAAATCTAAGGCTTGCAGAGAAAATAGTTCCTCTAACAAGTTCTGGTGTGTCCAGGTGTCACATAAAAGTCAATCCTGATTTATATGTGCTGCACAGGAATAAAGGGGACTCTGGATTACAAACTGTCTGAAACTCATTGTCTGGCCATTATCAGAACAAATCCCATTGTCAGATAATGGACATCTGTTAAATCTTCCACTGTTAATAGAAAACATTGCCTATGGGATGGAGGCTTTTATGACAGTACATCTCTTCTGTGATAAAAGTGTTCTAAATCTTATTTTAACCAAGTGTTTGTGTTTGCATCTTGATTTTCTAAGGAGAAAAAGAATAATGAGCCTCAAAAGAATCCAACAGGCTAGAGATGTCATAGCATAATGAAGGGAAACTCCTGCCATCAGTCTTTGAGCCAACACACAGAAATAAGCAGCTCCGAACTGCCAAAGTACCAACTGCGCACCCAGCATTATGAGACCCACAGGAACATGGCCTGATGCTTAGCCCATGGCCTTTGAAATTCAGACTCTACCATGCCAA
>NDGM010966047.1:0-10523 GCA_002564305.1 Octomys mimax
AAAAAAGAAAGAAAGAAAATATGGGGGAAGATATGCTCAAAAGAAAATCAGCATGGGGATAAATATGTAGCACCAACTTTAAAATACAACTTGAAGAAATTTTAAAACATCAAAATTTTACCAGAAAAAAAAGAATAAATGTTAGTAGTTAATGGATTGTCACAATAACACCTTGCCTTTTAAATCTTGAATCAAGATTTGCTTCCTAACCCAATAAAGAATGATTATTATTGGAAGATTTTCTTGAGGGTGTTTTATTCTTACTTACCCAAATATGTATGTTATCTCTTATTCCACTTCTAAACATTTTAATGAATGTTGTACTTAAATACACTAAAGTTATTAGTGTATTAAAGCTATAGGTTTCCTTGTTGCTGTTTTAACTTTTAATGTCTTGAGCAATATTTTACATATGATAATGTCATTGTTTATTACATATCTATGGAAATAATTATCCGCAGTTGCACATTGTTAGCATGCAAATATATTAAGCATATTCTACTCTTTCCACACAAATCTCATTAATATAATCAATTTTTATTTCCTTTGTACTTGGAAGAGATTGAAAGGCTCAAACTTTAAATATTTTTCCAACATCTTTTTAAATTCTTTGAGGAAATACTCATCATCCACCAGTTTTCAAACCACATTGTAAAGGTACTGAATAGCCATCTGTAGGAAGCAATAGATTTCATGACAGGTAAGAGAACACCATCAAAAAATTCAAGAACCCCACCAGCCATGCTCACCAAATGTTAATGCTCACAGGGTTTGCATTTTGGATTGTTCGGGTGTGGTAGAGTTGAAGTGCCCTGTTCCACTCCTCTACACTACCCGCATCTTGAATTTAGGAGAGATCTTTCCCATCTAGAATATAAATTTAGAGATACCATGCTTTAAAATTTCATATACTCTTTATTTTTTTCCTCTTTGCCTGACCTGTGCTGAATGTATAATGTCTCTTTCTTCCATTTTCTTCTTAGCTGATTTTGAAGCTATCCCTTCCATATTTCTATTCCTCTATTGGTTGAGTTTGCACTTCAGCATGCCGAGTGAACTGCAAAATATTCAAAAAAGTTTAAACATATTTAGAAACCTCTCCCTGAAGAAGCAGAGAAATTTAATATTGTTTACTCGCCCACTGAGAAGCTTTTACCTCATGATCATAGCATTTCCTTTGTACTGTTTTGAATTTTCATTTATGGTTTTAGTAACACACACACACACACACACACACACACACACAGGTTTTCTATGATTTCCTTTTTCAACAGTTAATTATTCCAAAATATACCTCTATCTGTGTTTGCCTTTCTTTTTCTTTTTTTAACTTTTCTTTTTTATATTTTAAAAAGAAAAAACAATGAAAACAGTGATAGACAATTACATAAACAAGACAAGAGAGTCACAATCGGTATTAACTTTTTCTTTTGTTAAATGGTATATTTTTACAGTTCTTTTGCTCTGCGGGTGGCAAGCTTTCTTAGCTGAAGTATGTTTAAAAATTTGTTCAGGGTTTTTGAATAATAGCTGCCTTAACCTAAAGGGTTGAGCTGTCAGAGAACACTTCTGCACATTATAGATCTTACCCCGCACCAAACTTTATTAATGATTCAAAAGATACAGGCAAGAAGCAGGCTCAGGCAAGACATTCATTTCCTGCAGGAACTCAAGACTAAACACAGCTTCCAAAAATGTACCCTTTCCCTACCTCAGGGTGAATTTTCATCTCAAATAAACAGAACAGTACTGAAAAATATATGCCCGTTGTTTACAAAGAAAACCTTTAGGAGTCTGGGGCTCTTTTGTTTTGTAGTCTGGTCAGTGCAGGGATGGGGCATTACTTAGGTGGCTACCACGCCTTCTGTGTGGTATCCAGCGAGCCAAGCTTCTCACTGCTAGGTGATGCAGGTTCACTTACAATAACCAATATAGTGAGACCAAATACACACTATAAAACATATATTTTTCTTCTTGAAGATTCCCTGTCTATAGTATGTGCTGTTGTCATGACACAGTGGTCAGTTCAAGGTCAACTGGCACAGTTAGTAGGGGGCTGCAGGTCATTCCTTCCCCCTGGATGCCCTCATTATAGAAGGAATGAGCTGCTGGACTGGTGGGAAACCTTTTCCTCTCAGTAGTTTGTTCAGACTTAGAATTCTGGTTTGACAGCTTTGTGTGTTTGTCTGCCTTTCCCTTAGCCCTTGGAAGCTGTCCTTTTCTGGTCGCTTGACATCCTGTAGTTGCTAATGAAAGATCCATTGTCAGTCTAACTGTGCTTCTCTGTAGGTAATCCTTCCACTATTCCTGCTAGCTTGTGTGATAGCCTCCCTATTACTATCCTCCACAAATACCTTGGAATAGTATGTCCGAGTATGTATTTAATTTCGTTGCGCCCACTGGTACCCACTCCGCACTTTCAATTTCAATTCTTGTAAGTCTTGACTGTTTGCTCCCAAGCATCACTTCTCCTAGTATCATCCCTGGGTTTCTTCTGCTGCAGCTTGTTTCAGACAGCTGGCGGAGCCTTTTGACATCCCCAAGGTATCTCCTAACTACACGTGTATTCATGTACATACTTTATAAAAATTACTTTAGCACTTTCCTGAAGGTGCATTCCTCTGCGCTGTCTTCTTCCTCTTTTCCACTGTTCTTGAGGAAAGGTTCCTTTATCTTTGGACTCTCAATTCTTCATGTGTAGAACCCCCAGAGTATGCTCCATATTGGTACCTTTTATTCCATTTCTACCTGTTTCCCTTATAGTTTCTTCTTATGCTGAACGGATGCCTGAGCCTGAAATCTATTTTAGAGAAGGGCATTAAGAGTCCCCCTGTCCATGAATCAAAATGAAACAATAATGGACCTTTTCTCCTGCTGAGTATCTCTGATGTAGTAACAAATGGGACAGTTTATAAAGAATGGAGGTGAATTTGGGCCCATGAGACTAGCGGTACATGATTTAAGAACATGGAGCCCACAGTTCATTTACCTGCTGGGCAGGGTCTTATGAGACTTCAGCTCCTGGTAGAGACAGAAGGTCAATCAAGTGTGAAAGAGAGAAAAAACATGGTCAGATTCCTGAGACAGATATGCCATTCTCCCATGAAAAAAAATCCATGCATGAAGTCTTCACTCCCGTGGCTCAAACATCTTCCACCACTACCCTGAAATGGTGATCATTTAGAAATTGTTTCCAACACCTGAATTTTGGGAGATTTGGAGACACGCTCCAAATATTGCACCTAGCTACCATCCGCAATAGAGTCTAAGGAGAGGTTTCCAGTGTATCATTGCTTTTCAACAAATAGTGAAGAAATTTCTATAGATCAGTCAACTCTACACTAGTACCTGGAGGGGACAAAACAGAATAAATCACATCATTTCCATTTTGAACTCTAAACTATCTTAGAGTACTAAGAAATAATAGATATATCCTTAGGATGCACAGGTCCCTGTGGGTCATTTACATACCATCTTGTATAGCAGAGTCCTCATTCTAGACAGTGAAGAACCACAAAGTCTATGTATGAAGATGTTTCCAATGTGGTGGTGCACACCTATGACCCCTAAGCTCAAGGATCTGAGTCAGGAGGATTGGAGCTGAGTTTAAGACCAGACTGGGCTACTCTGTGAGTATGAAACCAGTCTGAACCACATAGTAAAAAGGTTTCTAAAAATCAAGTAAGGTCGTACCTGGGCTAACTAATCTACAAATAGGAAGAAAATGGAAAAGTGAAATCTCAAGCTTGCATGTGTCTCCAAATTAGGAAAGCAAGTTCTAATCCAGGTGAATGTAAGCATATTTACACCATTCATCAATACCTTTCCATTATTTTAGCTAACACCCCTCACATCTCTTATTTCTTCTGTCACTCCATATACAAATTCCTGGGCAGATTTTAAATAAGATGAGTCAAAGGAACCACAGACATAGCCTGATTAAATTCTTATTAATTTCATTACAATGTTAGCTGTACTAAAAACTGAACTGAAGGGGAATTTTAGTACAAGTAGGGCCACGACACCTGCAGAGAGAAGACATTCAATAAAATGGTATGGAACATAGGGCAGGTAAAAGTGACTGACAGACCCTAAAGTCAGAAGACTGCTTATGGAAGGTCAAAATGCCAAACTGAGAAGAGACACAGGGACATTGTTCTGTTGGGGAATGAGAAACTGTGGATCACCTATACAACCTGTTGATAAGACAGTGCTGAATTGGTTGCTTCTCTGGGTAACTGAAATGACTGCAACAAAATCTATGAGAGCTCCCAGGAAGAAGTCAAAGTTAGATTTTATTGAGAGCTTAACTTTAGGGTTAAAATAGCATGCACCAGATAAGGATTCAGTTACAGTTGAGGAGACATGACAATATAATCATTTGCTATTGGGGAACACAACAAGAGAGGATTTTAAAGATTTTGAAATGGGAAGCTCAAACAGTCTTAAAATACAATCTATTGATACTTCTTATTGAAAATCTTTTGAAATTACAGTAAAGAATAACTTTCATTGATCCATTCATGTAGAATTTCCTTATGTTGGGCCGGCCAAATAGCTCAGAGGATTACAGCACCTGCCAGCAGGCGCAGGGTCTGGGGGTTCCAGCCCCTGGCCTGCCATGCTGGCCCACCCCCAGAGCACCCTGAGACAGCAATTGAGACTGGGCATGGTGGTGCAAGCCCCTGAATTCCAGCTCTTGGGAGGCTGTAAACAATGTAACTCACAGGTGGATCACTGTGAGTCCGATCTAGTAGTGAGACCTCGAACAGCCTGTAGACCCTTCCCTAAAATACAAAAAAATAAAAAAATAAAAAATAAAAAATAAAATCCTTATGTTAGTAAAGACTAGATCAGTATTGTCCCATAATGTAGATCAGTATTGTCCCATGAATGTAGCCCTCTGTGTGTGCATAGAGGGCTGCGGTTCTCAAGGCCTGTGGCATTGGGTGTGCGTGAGAAGGGACATAGCAGGAGGTGCCTATCTGATGAAGAGTTGTTTCTAGCATACGTGAAATGCAATGAAAAACTCCATGAGAGCCAGAAAGTGGCATTACCTGGGAAATCGGTCTGTAGTCACAATTAGTAAATGTGCCTGAGTGTGAAACAAAATGAGGAGGGGAGACAAAAGACAACAGAGTAGAAAACTGCACAGGCCTGTAGCTTGGCAGTGATGGGATGAGGGAAAGTTAAAGGCTACAAAATCAAGATGTTAAATTGTTTATCTGCCTAGTAATGGGAGTGCTGGTTCTCCTTCAGATGCAGCTTTTCTCGTGTATGTTTTTAGGATTGGCTCCATTCATGGCTGCTACTTCAGCACTGTCTTTGTAAGTCTAGTGGGTATTAACCCTAGCTGCAAAATGGGATGGAAACTACAATGCCTGGGCTCTGTTCCAAAACAACTGAACCTACGTGGGTGGAGAGAGGGTTTGAACATCACGATTTTTACAGCTGCCCAAGTGATTTTGATGTGCAGCGAGTGTGGAGAGCCCACAGGGCACCAGTGAGCCTGAATGCTTGGTTCTTGACATACAGGAACTTTGGTCCCTGATTGAGCAATTTATTTCACCCACATTACTTCACTCATTTGTGATACTGCCAGGTCCTCTAAGACTTCCTAATGGCAGCAATGCGGCTGCTGAGGACTTTTGAGTTTCAAAATAATTTAAGAGGTACACTTCTTAAAAAAAGTTTTAGCTAACTGTTCTTCATTGGGCAATATTAACATAGAAACTACCTCTGTAAAAAAAAAAAAACATGAGTAGATACGCTGTAATCGACAGTGACTATTGAATGAATTTAGACAGCTGGACTTGAGCATTCTCAAACGTAGATATGGCTTTAATAATTTTTGAATACTGAATTTAATGCACTTAATACCTTTATTTCTGCCTGATATATGCTTTTTAGAGAAAGAGTTCATATTTCTGCTACTTCCTGAATAAAATCAGTTGTCCCTTTCACTCTGTCCATGCTCTCTCTGATCGCATTCGCCAGACGGCAGACAAGGGCTAAGGTGGTTCTGCAATGACGTGAGTGCTTCTGATGAAAGGATTTTTTTCTATTTTCCTAGATAATTCTAATTCCTCCTACTGCTTTTCATTTTCAGCTCCCTATTTTCTTGTAAACACTAAATTCAGCTAGAGGATTTTCCTATCCCAGAAAGTTAAACATCTGTTAATAAAAAATGTCCAGAAGTAAGGCATTTATGAGACTTTAATTACAGAGAAAATTATGTTTTTTAATAGTTTACAATGTGATCCTGCTTACTAAATGTGATGCGCTCTATTTGAAAAAAATTTAACTTTTATCCTTATGCAATAGCCAAATTATCTTAATGGGTGTCCAAGTGACAAATTAGATGAATGCCTTCCTCCTGAGTCATTTTCTGATAAAGACACATCGTTTTAGTTGCAAGATGACAAACTACGTGTTCAAAGTGACAAATCATTTAATTAAAATTTACAAGCGGTTAAATACTGTTTGACCCAAATGGAGGCACTTATCATGAATCAATTTCAGCAGAGGAGCAGGATTTCTGAAAAACCCATCCCAAATCACCAGAGCACTTTGAACACATTGTGCAGTCTCTTTACTGTGGTGATTTTGAACACCTCTTCAGCGTAGAAGCAGTTTTTACCTGGTTCAAAAAGAATTTCCGTCTCGTTGAAAAGAATTTAAGAGTTTTACTTAATACTTAAGATCTATTCAGGTTCATGAATATTTAATGTCACGTACAATGTTCAAGCAAAATGTTCTTCTATCTTAAGAGAAAATAGCTAAAATTTTGATGAGTGATGGTTTTTTATTACAAATACAAGCCAATGGAAATTGCAATCATCTTTCATGAAAAGGCTGGGTAGTTTTTATTGTTGGAGAATAAGGGTAGCCATTGCATTTACTTACTAATACAGTAAATGTAAAATTGCTTAAGTAACATGCTTTATTATTTATGCTGCCAACCACATAATGTGTGGGTAGTTTCATAAAAAATATAAATTAGAAAAATTTCCCATGCCAGCAGGCTGTAGATCTGTTTTATGACTCTGACTTAGCAGGTGCCCTTCTATTTTAGTCATGCCCTGTAATGAAGTACATATTTAAGCAGTATTGAAATGCAGATAAAAAATGTGATGGGTGTGAGGCAAGCCAGGGCCTTTCTTCAGTGATGCTGTACTTCACAAACTCTGTCATTAGCAGTTAATGACTTGGGATTCTTTTCATCAATTCAACTCAGCTTTTCGCTCAAGGTTTTTTTTTTTTTTTAATTTCCAAGCCAAGGTTGATAATGTCTTAAGAAATGTGTTTGTTATTTTTGTAGCAACACATTTAACACTGATGGATCCATCAGCTATGAAGTTCTCACCAGTGAATGAGAAAATCCATTTGTAATCAGGGTGAGACACTCCACAGTATGACAGTCTGAAATGACCTAATAATTAGAATAAACTTAGGATTTTTTTCACCCTGAGACATATGAAAAGACATGATAATTAAACATACTTAACAGCACAGGATTTTTACTAGAAATAATAGTGTAGTATTTACACATGCTCTAAAATTCCATTTAAAATGTAAAATGCTAATGAAGTTGTATTTGTAAAACCGATTTTCAATGGCTACCACTAAATACTTAACATTTAAATGTCCTATAGGTAACTCAAGGGCTTGTTTGTGATTTCAGTTAAATAAATAGGTAGCTATAATTTTGACAAGCAATTTGTTTCAAACAGGAAAATATTTTATAAGAGGTCAAATGTATAAAATGTTTCATCCTCATCCAAAATTAATAGTTCACCTAATGTCTGTAGTGCTTTTACACTATTCTGAAAAACATACAACCTCTCATTATCTATAGTAGTTATAAATATTTGTCAGAAATGCGAATGAGAAAAATTCTACCAAATTAAAATAATTAGTTCACTAGGTAAAATTTCTTCTCATATTAAAAACTACTTACTAAAAAATATGATGCTGAAAAATGAAGGGATGCTTTAGCTTACTGTTACAAAAGCATTACAGAAACCTGACTCTGAAATACAAACACAAATGATACATTACAAAGGAAATGCAGATTATATCATTTTTTTAGTATTCATTTTCTACCTTGTTTTCCATTTTTACACCACAACACCTTCTTTAGCAAAATAGCGAACTTCAGGCTTATTATTCTTATTCTATGAACACTTCAAATATAGCCTCAGGGTTCATTTGCATAATTTGTACTAAATTTTACCTATGGATAAACCTAACCCAATGACCCAACTTTGTGCCCAAGCATAAAACTGCAAGCAGACATGGGCCAAAATTTCTTGCTTTCTTCTGATCAATTAATTTCATAAGGTATTTTTGTATGTGTATATAGTAGCAGCATTCCTCCATAAATACTGACAATGGATACATGCTCAATCTTCTGCGATGTTACATAAGGCAGAACTCCATTAGAGTTAAGAAAAGAGATTTCTAGGTTGGGGTAGGAGCCAGCTTGATGGGCTTGTAGGCAAAGTCGTCCTCATCTGTGGACCACTCTGTGGAGCTGAATCAGCCATCATCTCGTCCAACCTACAGAAGCTGAGGTTCTTGGGGTGTATCCAGTAAGCTCTACTGTGCTCCCACCATTTTGCTGTTTCCATGACTAGGCCCCGCCCCTTTGCCTGGCTTCCTGTCCTCCCCGCTGTACCCTCCATTTATCCTGGGCTGCTCTGATCATACTGTCTGGGATGTCACCACCCGAATGTCACATGATTCTACTCCTTTCTTTTCAAATCTCTATCCAATTATCATTTTCTCCAAGAGGTCAGCTCTGCCCGGATGTGCGTGCTGGCCATGTTTTCTGCTCCTTTCTTCTGCTGTACTTTGTGCATAGTGCGTATCACATTCTGGCTTGCCATTTGATTGAGTGTTTAAGTTCATGGCTTGTAATCTATCCATCTCCAAATGAGCTAGAAAGAAGGAGGTAGTGGCAAATGTCAAGGGAATGCAGGCACAAGGACTAGAGAAGAGAGTGACTGGAAGGAAGCAAATGGTCAGTGAGACTTAAGTGAACGAATCACAGATTAGAAGCATGGTCCCAGTCCCCAGTGGCACTAATAGAAAGAGTTACATGACATTTTAGTAGATTGCTGCCACCATTATTATGACTTCTTTCACAAAGGGCTATCGTTAGGGCCCAATATTCAGTGTGCCAGGCACCATAAACTCCTTCACATGGATCGTCACATTGCTACCCAATATTCCTCCTAATTGCATATTTTTATCATGATTTTATAGGCAAGGGGACTGAGATTCAAAAACTTTAAGTGATCACAAGTCTGGGAAATGGAGAAATTCAGAATAAGCATGAATCTGCTTCTCCAAAGATTTTACTATTAACCATCAGAAAACACATTAAATATTCACATCTAATATTGATTTGGTAAAAACTGCTCATTTTTCCTAATATGTTTTATATACACCCTTGAATATATATATGTATTTTTTTTTTCCTTTTCATCATATAATTCCAGTTTATATCTCCATTGATGCCACTCTTTCTCCCCATAATCTGCCCCAAAAAGAAAAGCTGGTAACAAGAAACCAGCAATGACCAAAGTAGAAAAGGTCTTGAGAGTTGAAATCCACAACTGCCATAATGAATGCATCAGCATCCTGATTTTAAGTAGGATAAAATCTAATACCAGCGTTGCCTTCAAAAGGTTGCCCTTCTTTCCCCCAGGTGAGCATGTGTACACACCGTGAGATGAGTTACAAAAGACCCAGGATAGAGATAGCAGTCAGATCACCACCACACCAATAGTGTGCAGGGGACCTGTTTTCAGGATGGGGTAGCACACAGATCCTGAAATAATTAGGTTGGTAACCCCAGGATCCTATTGGCAGCCACTCATGGCAGACCTCACGTTCCCTCAGGTCCAAGATGGTGTTACCCCCTGGTTAGGTCAGCACCTACTGAATAGACTGTGGAATGAGTCAAACTAAGCACTTGGCTCTAATGTTTTCATTACTATTGTTTTCATTAAAATACAGTTTTCATTCCTGTTTTTCAGTTATCATTCCACTAAATTTTCAGGAGTTTCAAATAGTTAATGAAGTAAAAGTTACAAATTTTAAGGTTAGAAATGACATTCGAGCATGTCCAAAATAATGCAAGAGTTTCATACAAAATCCGAGGAATACTCTGAAGAGTCTTTGTCTTAAATCCTAATGCTCTTACGCTATGGATTTCCTCACAAGTAAGTGAACAACCAACTCCATTCTCTCCAGCACAGCTGTGCACCGTGGATTTCATTGACTATTCAAGATGAAATTTCCATTCATTATTGCATTGGACCCAGTTGCATAGCCTTCCGCCAACACCAAGATCATGCCTTTCCCAGTGTGAATTGCCCTGTCTCATCAACAGAGTGAGGCCATATGTGTTAATTTAATGATAGAGGCTGCAGTTTCCCAGCTGAGCTCAGGTGTTTTTGTTTTGTTTTGTTTTTTATTTTTTATTTATGTGTGTGTGTGTGTGTGTGTGTGTG
>NDGM010966049.1:0-15009 GCA_002564305.1 Octomys mimax
GTAGCAGGACAGTCCTATGACTTTTTTTTTCTTGTCTCTTGTTTTCATTTATTTCCCTTTTTTTAAACATTTACTTGAGAGACAGTATGGCAGTAATTGGTTTGACATGACAAGCAGTACATATTTAGAAGACCAGAATGACATCACCCCAACATTTGTCTCTGTATGTATATTTACTTGTTAATACATTTATTCAGGTGTATATTAATGTGTACCTGGTCAAGCAACACATTAAAACAGTAAAAAAGTAATAGACATTTTCTGATGTTACTAATTATACCTTAAGCAAACCAGTGGGAAGCTTTTTAGCTATGTAGCTTTGGCTTGAGGTCATGGAGTCCTCATTAATAAAAGAAACTGAGTTTTGAATTCTCATTTTTCATCTCACGTCATTAAGCCAATAAAACTTAACATGTGTTAACAACTGTGATCAAAGAAACAAAGAATTCTCTACCTTCAGTGTGATATACAGAAAAGCTAAATTAGTATTTTCATTATTTTCCCACCTTAATCTAGAATTTAGTCTCTATCAAAATAAATACTTTTCTATTAGTTTGATTATACAAACCCAGCATAAGAAGTAGTTGTCAAACAGAATGACTGATGTGTCTGCTGATGTGCCCAGCTTTGTCATGTAGTTTAATGTGTACGTCATGGTGAAATGATGACACTTATTTATTTCCCACGTTAGTCGTGATTCTCATGTGGAAGTGGTCATTCATATAGGTATAGTTTAATGTGTGCATTTGCAGGTGTACAAGTGTCTCAGATACTTTTCTCTTGTTGCTGGGACAAAATACCTGACATCCGAAATGAAGGAAGGAAAGGTTTAGTTAGCTCAGTTACTTGAAGTTTCAATCCATCCTTGGCTGGCTCCAAGGCAGAGCAGCACAGGACAGAGAGCATCCTTTCATGGCAGCAGCAAAGAGCAGAGAGCGAAGGAGTAGCAGCAACAATGGCTATCGAGAGCAAGTCTGTCTCCCTTACATTGCATTCACGCTATCCACCCAAGGCGGGGTGTAGTACTCACACCCGTAATCCCCAGCAGCACTCTCATCCCTAATCCCAGTGGATCATGAGTTAATCATGACTGCATAAGTCTTTGGGGGAACAACTAGACACAAAACATAGCAACAAGTAAAGAAATATTCTTATTCAGATAATTAGTTCTAGTTAAGCTTTTATGTAGTAGATCCAATAAGCTTTTCTCAGCTAGAAGAACCCCTGAGTTAACACACTTGGAGACAAGTTTATTAGCAATGTGAATGTCATTATCAGTGATTTGTGCTTAGCTGAGCACACTGTGAAGGGCCAGTGTGACTTTCAGGCTTCAGGAACAGATCCAAATGACATTGAAACACAAAAGTACTGCTTCTCATGGGGTATGGAGTTTAGTCGATTTTGATCTTGATTAAAAATTAATAATACTAATGACTTGCATGGATTGAAAATGTTTCCAGGTCTAGGTAGCAGGACATCCATGAACTCTTGCATGAGTGACGTAGATTATAACATAAAAGAACTTTCTCTTGTGATTAGCCTATGTTTGCAACATATCATTGTTACATTTCTGGGGGGCAGTGACATGTGTACCTTGTTCCCTTTCGGTCCCTTATCTGACCGCCCCACCTCTTTCCTCCTCCCTCCCAGTGATCCTTTTCCCCATCTCCCAACAAGTCTGCCCTTTCTTTTACCATCCCTCCTTTGTTTATCTCTTTTATTTATTGTTTTAGGTTCTCATATGTGAGGAACTCCGTGCCTTGAACTTTCTTGTGTGACTTATTTCACTTAACCTTTTGGTTCTTGCTTTCCGTGTCTCGTAGCCAGGCCTGGAGTGACTGCACACCTGGACACACTTCACACACACACATTCTTCAAGGGCCAGATCAACACCCCTACTCTGTTAGTTTGTTTTCCATATAGTAGTTACAGTATTAAGCTATGGCCTAACTTGCAGTGTGTGCTCAGAAAGAAGATCTATGATTACCTTGCTCAGAACTCACTCCTTGCCTTCGCCATGTGTGTTTGTTTTATTTTCCTATCTAGCTTTTTAGGAGCAGGGATCCTGTCTTTAGTTAGGATGAATGTGGGTCTTGAACTACACTAGATGCATAATAGGTATATTCATGAATGGTTAAGTAGATTAGAGCTTGCGGATGAACATCTATGCTATTTAAATGCACAACATACAGAGATATAAACATTATGTGAAGAATCTTTATATATATATATATATATATATATATATATATATATGAATGCACACACATACATATGACATTCAGGCTCCTATCACTGCTTAAGGAAAGTGATAAATACTTAAGGTGTTGAGTCAGCAATAATAGGATGTAATTATGTAGTCATATAATAAGTAATTGCTGAAGCATGGAAATTATTGATTTTAATTTTTTAAATCTTTTATTTATTTATTTGGTACAGGGTCTCCCTGTGCAGCTCAGACTTGTAGCGATCCTACTGTCTCAGCTTCCCCAGTGCTGGGACTACAGGCACGCACAACCACACCTGATTTCAATGTCCAGGCTGGCACGGCATGCGGTATCAAGGTCCTTGCACTAAACTGGGTCCTTGCACTTGTCAGGCAGGCAGCTAGACTGCTGAACTATCTCCCCAGCCCCTAAATTATTAATTTTAAAATGTGAATAACGCATATCTGTCACTTGAAAGACTACAGCAGTAAAATACACCAGCCTAAGAAAACATACAGAAACTCAAGCACATTGACACATATTCACAGTTTCCAGTTCTTTGTTTGATTATTTGCTTGTTTTAATAAAGTCAGACTGCCAATACAAGCCACTGAACAATTAATGTATTCATTATTTTTCTCACTATATTCATCTCAGAAATTTATTAAGGATACAGAAACATAAGCACTGAATCTTGCTTAAAATTTTTCTATCAGTAAGAAGTTATCCAGTTTAGACGGTTTTAATAAACTTTCAATTAACTTGATTTTCCCCCTGAAATTGGTAATTATAAAAGAGTGCAGATCCAGTTGCCACATTTTCTCCTGGAAATATACTAACTTGTTTCTATTTAAAGTAGATAGGGCACGTTTCTATTTAAAGTAGATGCCTCCCTATATAACTAGAGAGTTATAAGAATAGATCTTCCAGATGGAATTAATTATATTCATGTATGCTTTTTGGCATATATCATTAGGGAAATTTTACATTTCACTATAGTGCTTATATTCCTGATCCATAATCAATTCTGTTATCTACTCCAGTTAAAACTCCAAGTAGTTTAGGATAGAAAACAAAATTTCATCTCTTAAGATTTCATCTCGGGAGATATCCTCTGCTTATTCCCCGTTAATCTTGGCCTTAAAAAACAAGATCCCTTCAGTCCTGCTGCCCAGGGTTTTGATTATTGTCTCCTAGAGAATTCTGGAAGCCCTGGGGAAAGTCTCAGTTTTTACTCTATTAGTAAGTCCGCTGGTCTGGGACTGCTTTTCCATGTCACAGTCATCCATTTGCACATAATGATTACTTTCTACTGTGTCAATATATTTTCATATCCAATTTTCTGTGGGATTCTTCATATCTCAGATGAAGAACACTTGAAGTTATCTGTTAAGAAATTTTCCTCAAATCTCCAGCAAAGGACCAACCTCTGTCACAGCACAAACCTCAGTCATGGAGGCAGGTGCAACAATGCAGCAGACATTTCTCGAATGAGATAAGTAGTTGCAGAATTTTTTAAAGCCCATGGTGGATATGCAATGAGCACTAGTGTCCAAACACCTCATCTGCCCTGTACTCTGAATTAAGACTGTCTATACTATCAGTACTTCTTGGGCACCAATTCTCTCTGAATTCATTATATAATATGTTGAGTATAAGGGCTGGCAAGATAGCTCAGTGGACTAAACTCCTGCTTAGGCAAGCACAGGTGCCACATGCTGTGCTGACCCCACCCCCAGGTGCACTGAGCCAGCCACCGAGACCAGGTGTGGCGGTACAGCCTGTAATCCTAGTGCTGGGGAGGAAGATCACAATGAGTCCAAGCTACATAGTGAGACCCTGTGCCAAATTTTTTTTTAAAAAGAAATATATTCAATATATGAATCATGATCAAATTTGGTAGATATTAAACAAGTTTTTGTCTAGAATTGGGTATACATAAAATGATTGTGTTCATACGCAAGTAATTTACAGTGTAGTATGAAAATGTAGAAGTCAGGTATTATAAGAACACAATGAAGGGCTACTGCACCTTGTTACGTAGGTCCAAAGAGACTGCCACCGAGGCCACATTGGTGCACGTGACCTGGTAACAGTGAAGCTCTGTGGACACTGAGATGACACCTGTCCTGTTCACACCACAGTACCAACATCTTGCACAGATCTGGCTCATAGGACCTGGCCTTCAGCAAATACTATTGAGGGAGTAAGGGTTGAAAAGAATTTTAAGCAGAAAGATGAGATGGCTCCATTTTGATTTTAGATAAATTGTTCCGGCAGCATGGGCAATGAGTGTAAGGAGAATAAACTCCTTCCAATGGAGTGGAAGAGAACAGTAATGATGGGAAGAGACCAGTCAGGACGGGAAGCACTGACTGAGGCCACTGACCACAGCCAATCGGCAATGCATGTGAGAGCTATTGGCAGGTTCAATGTCTAATGCCTGACAGTTGAGTGTCTGTGAGATGAACAAGAGAAGCAGGACGCAAGAGGCATCAGTCTTCATTGTTTCATTTAAAGAACCTAGGAGGGGCTGGGGAGATAGCTCAGTGGCATAAGCATCTGCCAGTCAAGAACAAGGTCCTGAGTTTGATTCCTAGTATAAAAAAATAAAAACACATGACAGAAATAGTCTAGGAGAAGAAAGTTCAGGTTTTTCTGGAAAAATATGTAAATCTGTTTCAAGATTTGCTTTCAAATGGCAGGTTGATCAATGGATACTAAGTTATAATTGCATAGTAGAAGTCAGTTCTGATGTCACAATAGGGTGACTGTAAATAATGTATTGTACATTGCAAAAAAAAAGCTAGAAGAAAGAATTTTGGATGTTTCACTGTTAAAAAAAATGATGCATGTCTGAGGAGATAGGTTTTTCTAATTTAAATATTATGCAATGTATGAGTTTATCAAAACATCACGGAATACCCCATAAATATGTATAAGTTTTGGATGTCAACTTTTAACAAATTATCCATGAAGAACTACTAATAAATTTTCATTGAAAAAATCACCCAGCACCTCAAATTCTTAAAATACTTCATGATTAATAAAGCACTGGGTGAAACATACAAACTAAAAACATTGGCACTTCCCTTTAAGAAAATGTCACCAAACATTTTGGCATAATTACCCAGAAAGAGATTAATCCTTTCCTTCTCTGGGCTCTCCTTTCTTCCTGAGGTCTGGCTTTCAGGAGTGGCAAGCAAGATCAGTTATTACATGGAGCCTTGGAGACTTGGTCAGAGGTCAGGTGGATCCTGGGGAGAGAAATCTTACAGGGGGGAGGGAATGTAGTGGAAGTGGGAGGGAGGACAGCACGTGTGGAGCAAAGAGTACCCTGGGTAAAACCCACTTGCCCTTCCATCCCTGTGTCCCTAACTATTGCTCCGGGACTGGCAGAGAAGATGGCAGTTAATAGTTGTCGCATCCATACTTATAAGTGTTCATGATTTATGCCATGTGAGGTTATAATTTCCTCCATGTATAAATATGACCTTAGATTAGCTTCCTTAGCATCCTTTCTATTTAGTTTGTTTATAGGTTTTGTGGCTTTTAATGGCCTTTTCCTGTAAGTAGCTGTAATTAATTTGACTATGATGCAAGTATTTCAATATTCATTACATTAGTGGTTATCCAGAATATTTTACCATTGTTTAATCAGGCATTGTTTTTAGCTCCCCTGTGCTGCTTATTTAGTATAGAAGATAAATTTGTTCAAAGACAAACAGAGACAGTGTAGACTGTGCTTTCACAGATTTCTGCTTTGTCACTTGCCAGGAGAGGACTCCTCACAACGTTGAGAAGGATAAATGAAAGGTCCTTTCACTGTACTTAGAGTTCACTTACTATTCTGAACAAGGACAGCAACTTGTAGGATTCATGTTAGTTCTGATCTGTCCATACAAGGGTGTGATGCTGGGTTTTCTCCCCAAAAATAGATTGTGGCTTAACTGTCTTCACCTTACTGTCCAATGTAGTTTGTGTGTAGAATTCAAACCCCTTCATCTGGGTAGGGTAGCAATTCTATTTAGATAAACCATCATTTTGGTTATTTTTACTTGTTCATTCTACCTGCGAAAAGATTTTGTTGCCACATTCAAAGAGTCCTACAGTAGGGCCAAGATAGCTCAGCAGCCTGCTTAGACAACCACAGGGACAGGAATTCTACCCCTGGTACCACATGCTGCGCCGGCCCCGCCCCTGGGCTCACTGAGCTGGCCACAGAGTCCGGGCATGGTGGTGCACGCCTGTAATCCAAGTGCTGGGAAGGCTAAAACCAGGAGAGTCTGAGCTGCATAGAGAGACCCTGTACTGAATAAACAAAAAAGACAGAGAGAGACCTACAATAAAGAGTGGATTTTAAAAATCATTCCTTAAGGAAGTAGAGTGGATCTAATAATACTATTTTTCCTATGAAGTGAATGTCAGCCCATTATTAACCTTCTTTTCTGCGGCATTTTGAAGGGTTTGTTTTCATTTTATTTCCCTTTTTCATGAAATATAAAGAAATTAAGAAGTTGATCTGAAGCCACAGAGGCATTGGATCTGAGTAACCTTGGCACTGCTGACATAATGACTTACCTTTTTCCTCTGAGTTTGCTTAAAATATTAATGAGGCTCTTGAAAGCTTTCTGATCGTTTTTTTGTTTTTCCCTTACATACATTGATTTTTATTGTTTTAACTTCAAGGATTCACATAACACAATTGTGTAAAAGTTCAAGAGTAATTTTCTTAAATTTAGCTTTAAAACTTTGAGTTTTCTAAAAGACTTGACTGCACCCCAGGTGACACAGCTAATGAATAATATAAGCTAATATTCATCAATCTTTGAGTGAAATGACAATATTTTACTTTTGACAATATTGGTGTTGCTAACAATTGAACCCAGTCTTTAGTGTTTTGGGGCTTAGGGTTTTTGTTTTGCCAGTAGCTACTAGTTTCACAAGGGATGTTAGCGTAACACTTGTCCTTGTGCCTGAAAAAATACAAAATAAGAAATACACTACTCCTTTTATTTAAGTCAAAGTGCTGTTCCTTAAGATTTTCCTTCACCCGAATGAGCATTTGAAATTCTTAAAGAATGAGAAAAAGCTGTGATTGAGATGTAGTGATAAGGCTTAACTGCTGACACCAACGTACTAAGAACTTGTAAAGTTTGAGGATTTAAGTTAGTCACTTCTAAGTAACTTTTCTGTTACATTCTAAGGATTAACAATCAATTAATAGTCTACCAAACACTTGAGAGACAAATCTAGCAATATTGGCTGAATCTGAATTCTTACTTCAATACTTGAGACACCTGAAAATTCAAACATAATTGTGAAATTTCAAACATATTGTCACTGACTGAATAGTCCTGGTAATATTGATGATGGTCAAATATTTTATTTCTTGTTTTTTTTTCTTTTTTCCCTGTATTTAGAGCAGGGTCTACAAGGTCTTGCTGCATAGATCAGCTTTCCAAGTGCTAGGATTACAGGCGTGCACCCCCACGCCCAGTCTCAATCACTGGCTCAGTGCACCCTGGGGGTAGGTATGACATGGCACGCAGGGGACCAAACCCTGGCCACTGTGCTCTGCCAAAGCAGGCACTTTAGTCCGCTGAGCTATCAGGCCAGCCCTTGGTCAAATATTTTCAATAAATTATCTTTGGCAAAGAAATTATAAATGAGAGCATCATTCAAGAGTTCCACTTATCAATGGCCTTTCCTCTGACTGATGATCAAGCATGGCAGAGAGGTGAGGGAGGCTGTCCCATCTGGCCTCCAGTCTCAGGGGTGGTATTGAAAGATGAAAGTGAAAGCCTGACTTGGAGAGCTGTTCAAAGTTCAGAAGGTACATTTCTCTCCAAACTGACCTTTTCTTCTGTGTTGTTTCTCTGATTGACTGGTCCATGTACCCAAACTGAAATCTTTGGACCAGTTATTATGTCCTGGATTTTTCTCTAACCACAGCCTAACCCACATTGACTCATGCCCACATTGACTCTCTCCTGGATCACTACAGGGGCTCCCACTTGAACTCCTGAGCTCCATCAGACTTCACTCCTACCTGTCCTTTCCTTATGAGCTCTTCTTGCCTATACTACATACATGATCCATTGTCCAACAACTGACGTTCACAGCATGAGCATCTCAGCACATTGTGCCCTTGTTTAAAATCTGTCTTGGATTCTGTACTTCATCTAGGACGTATCTAAATACATTAACATAATTTACATGGCCAGCATTGTTCTGTCTCCAGCTTACCTCTTCAGGAACATTTCTCACCTCAGAGTAAACCCTAGTCAATACTGATATTTCAGGACATCAGACTTGTTATGGCTCCAGGCCTTGCCTTATGTGTAGTTATCTCTACTTGAAACCTACCTGGACTCACTCCTTTGCTATCTCAGTCCTGTTGCCAAGGTAAATCTTTTTCTTTGGGTTTTCAAAATAAGCTTTACTTTTTTGAGAAAACCCTACTGGACACCTATGAAAGAGTTATGTTCCCACGGTGTATGCAGTATTGTTCCTGTCCACACACCTATCTCTCTGTAATTTAAATGCCTGTATATTCAAGCAGGTGCCTCATAAGGCAGCTTCATGAAGCCAAGCACTCTGAGCTTCGTGGTCACTGTTCTTTCCCTGATACCTAACACAGTGTGGGCCACGGTGTCAGCCATCATTAAATGTTAGTTGGACATTTCAGTAAGAAGGCTTCAAATCAGGTCACTGGTCAAGGTAGAGTGAAGGAACTGAAAACCAAAGGAGATACAGGGACATGGCAGGGATGTCAGAGGACTGGGAAAGGCAAGAGAGAAAGTCTGTCCTGCTTTATCCTACCATTTACAAAGCCTGGAACAAGAAACAAATTGAGACTCAACTATGTGTCCTTTAAAGTTAAAACCTAAGCCAACAAGCTATAAAATTAGTGATGTTTTACTTTGCTACTTTGACAAATATGTAATATATGTAGAGATCCATATTAGGAGTATAATATATTTTATAAAACCTTGCAAAGGACTAGTGTTGTTTTATATATTTGGTTGTTACAGGGTCTCACTATGCAACTCGGACTCATAGTGATCCTCCTGTTTTTCAGCCTACCCAGCACTGGAATTACAGGCATGTACCACCATGCCCAGACTCTGTGGCTGGCTCAGCCAACCCTGGGGACAGGACTGGCATGGCATGTGGTACTGGGGATTGAACCGTGGTCTGTCCCAGTGCTTGCCTAAGCTTGCCTAAGCAGGTGCTTTAGTCTGCTGAACTCTCTCGCCGGGCCCAGGACCGGTATTGTTTTAGAATTCCTAGACACTTCAGAGCTCTGTGCAGGACATATAAGCACAGAGTGTCTCTTGTCTACCCCTGTTATGCTGCAGGACTGTGGCTACGCCAGTGTCACTGCTCACTGCTAAGCTCCATCTACATTTCCTGAAAATAGACACACAAAGACCACTCTCAGGCTCCCATAGATATTATTCACCTCTGTGGAAGGAATTTGGAAAACTGATCCTGGAGGTGACTTGAGGGCCACTAGAACATGGGCTGATGGTACCTCAGGGACCCAGAACATGGCCTGGAAAGAGGGGAAGCTATAGACTTCATGTGGATGGTCTTTCTGGCCTGCAGACTGGAAAGGGCTACATATCTAAAGGCTACTGCAAAGAGAGGACTTGGACTTGCTGTAGAGATTATATTCCTAATGCAAATCTGCAGACGTATATACTGTTCCCAAGAACTGTCTAATACTTTACTTTCTAAAACTCCTATCTTAATAGACCATGAATATTGTAGATATGTTGTTCCTAACTAACCTTTTAATTGGTAGATTTCCAGGCCATGCGACTTTCTGATCTGTTGATCTGGAAAGTGGTTTCCAGCAGTACTTAAGAACACAGTCTTGCAAGTTGAAACACAGTTGAGTTTGGAATTGGTTTGAGTTTGGGGTTGGCTGTTTTCTGGCTGTAAAGCCCTGGGCAGAGCCCTTCATGTGCTGAATAGAGGTAATAAAATCTTCCTCGGGGGTCGCAGTACAAGTACATGAGGTGAAAGTCTTTCGAGGCTTAGCCCAAGCAAACGCGCAGTAGATCATAATGCTGTCATCAACATCCTCATAGTCACTGTCATCATTTTTACAGCTGTTATTCCTCATTATCTGTAGCTATGTGGCATCCTTGGGCAAGTCACCTAACCTCTCAGCACCTCAATTTCTTCACCCATAAAATGAGGTTTTTGGAGCAGAGAGTAAGTAAGATTCTGTCCGATTAAGAGCAAAATCTTTCTGAAATTTCTTCTTTCAGTTTATCTTGAACTTGAACTTGACCTCCAGGCTCTTTTGTAATTGGTTCATGAAAGTTAGCTGCCATGCATAAGGTTTCCCTTATGGGCCCTACTCTTACGTAACTTGATATGAGAAAATCTAAATCTTTTGTAAAAACTAAAATAAATTTTGGGCTACATATGTGGTTTATGAAATAAGTATTTATTTATAGAAAGATTCATTGTAGAGTTTCTGCATGTTTTTCTAGTGCAATAAAAATCAAACTTAATTTACAAGAAGGTATTCAGTTTGCCTACAACGTTTCAGAAATATATGCCGAGATTTTTAATCTTTTTGAATCGCAAAATCCTTTTAGAGTTGATTAAATTTGATTCTTCTCTGGGAAAAATGTGCATGGTTGCAAATATTTTCAGACAATTTCTGGAGAGGAGAGGGGTCCACAAATTCTAAATTAAGAATCCCGGGCATAAAGCCGATACAAAGGCAAAGCCAATAGAAATGGAATATATTAGGATTTTCAAAGCACCTCTAAATTTGGACTTCAAAACACCCGGGCATCTTGGAGATCAGACAAACAATGAGAGAACTAACATTTATTGAAGGCAAAATCTGTGTCAGACATTGTGCTAAGCATTTTATATGTGTTATATCCTTCTCTTCTTTCCAGACCTAAGAAAAAAACAGACAGGTGTTATTTCTGATAACCAGACAGAGACTCAGAAAGTAAACATTCTCCAAAGTCTCCTCACTAATAAATAGTAGAAATGACATTTGAACTGGGGTCTGATAAAAGAACTTCAGTTTTTCACATTTCTTTCTAAGCTTACAAATCTTTATTTAAAAATAAAAAATAGATCGTAGAGATTTCTTTGCTTATGAACTTCTCAAAAAGGACCTCCTAAAAGTGACTTCATGTTCAGGAGTAATCCTTTTTATTTCTTTATTTATTTATTGCAGAACCAGGGATTGAACTCCAGCCCTTGTGCTTGCCAGACAAGCACTTATTCTACTGAGCTATCTTTCTGGCCCCCTTTTTATGCTTTATTTTTTTAATTTAAATTTTATTTTATTTTATTTTCAGAGCTGGAGATTGAACTCAGGTCCTTGGTGCTTGTCAGGCAAGCACTTATTCAATTGAGCCATCTCCCCAGCCCCAGTGACTTCATGTTAACAGCCACCCCCCCCCCAGTTTTGTGCCACCTCATGGGAGCTGTGGTGAGTGGCAGAAGTGATGAGCTGTCATTGGGACAGGATGGGGTAGGAAGCAGCTGAGGGATGATGGACTCTTGTCTGGGCATGACTCAAAAGTCCCGATCCCCTACGTGCCCCAGTAAAAGTTTCCGGCTGACAACTATATAAAACAGTTGTCAGTTCTTAGCCAAGGAGCAGAGAAGTGCTTGTCAGCTTCAGAATGTCCCATTTGCCAAGTCTCACAGGAGAAAAGTGAAGACAGGCCCCATGTGGAAAAGACCTGCTCTTCTGGAAAGATTTATTACACAGGGTCATGTTGCAGGCCATGGGCCAGGCTTGGTAGACTCCACTCCTTCTCAACTCATTCATGTTTTATAAGATAGCTAATCAATCCCTTAAAAAGGTAGGAGCAGCCAGAGGAATCAAGGAAGAACCTTAGAGGAATGATAGAACAATCGGGGTCTTACTGGAATTCTCAGGGCTCTAAGCTAATATTGACCTATCTTCATAAACTTAAGGACCTTTCATGTTACAGTGAAGGCTGTTGGCCTGTGTTCCAACTTGTCAAAACAGAGCATTCTTGCGAGTTGGGAATATGTTCACAGATCTATCTCTGGTGTTGAGTCATTTTAAGATATGCTATCTTATCACCTCAGTCTCCTGTGTCCTAGAAAATCGTGCTGTTTTCACAGAGATGTTAAAGGCACAGTGAGATTTGGTATTTAGATGTTGCTCGTGATTCCCTACACAATCTAGAGCTGCTCCATCAATCACTTGCTGCTAAGTATGTCAGACCTTTATTTGGTAGTAGAGAGAAAAACACTACCTGATAGTGCTTGGGAGAGAAATATGCATATTTAGGAGTAGCTGTCATCTAATACGTACTTTTCTATATGCTATGAGGTAGTGTGTAATCTATGCAAGATAGTCTACTCATGTAAAGATTGTATCTTCTTATATTACCAGGCATAGCATAGCATAGAATATATACTCTCCAGCCAAACTACACGGGTTTGAACAGCTCTGCCGCTTGCCTGATTTGTGACTGGGGCAAAAATTTACTCTTTATCTGTCCTATTTTCCTGAGATAGAAAATGCAAGTAATAGCAAGTTCTTCCATTTGTGAATTTGAAGATTGGGTTAATTTAGATAGATGGATAGATCTCACAAAACAAATGCCAATGTAATCACAATTGTTAAGCAGATATGCACAGGATAACCAATAAACTCTTTCAGTGTTGTTTATTTATTTATTTACACTGGGAATCAAACTCAAGACGTTGTGCTTGCCAAGCAGGCAATGTGCCTATTGAGCTATAGCCCTGGCCCAGATAATTTTAAAAATAAACTAGTTAGGCTGGGTGTGGTGGTGCACACATGTAATACCAGCTCTCAGCAAGCTGAAGCAGAAAGATCCCTGTGAGTTCAAGGCCAACCAGAACGCAGAGCAAAACCCTGTCTAAAACAAATAGACAAACAAGAAACAAAGAAAGTGTATCTTTAAGATAGTGCTGATATAAAATTTCTTATTTTCACCTTAAGAAATCTCTCACGAGGACCACTGCCATTCTATTTTTCTGTCAAATCTATGGCTCAAGCAGTGGGTGCTCTGACATTAGCCCACATGTGGGCTAAGGACCATGTACTTATAAATGGAAATGTGCATTAAGTAACTAGTAGATTGAATAATACATGCCTCACACATACCCAACTTTTTTTTTCT
This sequence comes from Octomys mimax, assembly GCA_002564305.1. Classification (NCBI taxonomy): domain Eukaryota; kingdom Metazoa; phylum Chordata; class Mammalia; order Rodentia; family Octodontidae; genus Octomys; species Octomys mimax. Next base: position 13,388 of record NDGM010966049.1, read on the forward strand.
ACTAAATGTGTCTCAGCCCTACTGTGATAATTAAATACCACTTTAAATATCACTGACTTCATAACAGCATTGAACATAGTTATTGAATACTAAGGGAAATCGCACTAATAATAAGAACTTCTTGAAATCATTTGATGCTGAAAATGCGTCTCACGCTAGAAAGGCCTGGGGACGTATGGCCATGCGGTCACTCAAAATATGTATTGACTGCCTACTCGAGGTCTGGCACTCTGCTAGAAGCTAGAGTTATGTACCTGGAAAACAGTTGGTGCCCTTATGGAAAATGTGTTTTAGGGAGAAGAAGCAGTAAGTTGCCCCTGGAGAAAGGCCTTGATGAGCTGTGGGAACTGAGCCGAGACATGGCCGGATGCATTGGGAGAAGAGAGTTCCACACCCAGGGAACAGCTAAGGCAAAAAGCTTGAGGTAGGAGCTTGACAAGTTTGGAAAGGAAAGAAGCCATGGAATTGTGGAAGTCCACAGGGTCTTAATTAGGTGGTAACCGCAGGCTGCTTAAGGTGTTTGGTTGCCTTTAAGGTGCTGCACTGGAATGACAGAATTATTAGACTGGTATTTTTGAATGGTTGGTTTGGCTGCAAAGTGGAGAATCGCATGTAGGTGATTCCAGCAAGACCTGCAAAAAAGACATTATTTTGGTGACAAGGACAGAGAAAGGAAAACTTTTAGTCTATGTGGGAAGTAGAAAAACAGGACTTGCAGAGTTAGGCTGTAGATGCAAACTAAAAAAATTGAGGGAGACCTTGGTCAAGGCCTGCTTTCAGGTCCAACTTCCTGACACCATCCCAAGCCGTTTTGCCTCTCCTTTCTACACAGCAGCTAATTACTGAGTTCATAATATGTCCCGGGCATAGCTCTAGGTGCTTACATTATGTCAGTGAGCAGAGGTCTCTGCTCTTGTGGGGGTTCTGTTTTGTCATGTTGGACCTAAATATCTGTGCTGGTCATTGGCACTAAATTTTGTGTGTCTTTGCATTAGTCTCTAATTGTTTCAAATCTATAATTTTCATGCTACAAATAGTCTTCATAAAAACCAAGGAACCTCACTACTCAGTTAACTGTGATGTCTAGCTCAGTCTAAAGGGACACAAAAGGAACAGTGATAGTATATTTTCTTCATAAATCATTTGCAGGCCTGCCTGCGTTCAGTATGTAAATTTGTGAAAATCCAAAATTGCAATTCAGATCACTGTAATGAAAATAATTTTTTCATTAAAAAGGGAATACTCACTTAAGAATTTAAGGTAACAACCCCACCAATAAAAAATAAGTTAAAAAATAACAACTCACTGGTGAGTGTAATTAAAAGTTTCTAACAAATCATTATGTATTTGTCAAGGGGCTTCTGAATAAAGGAGCTAAAGCTAATGAATCAGAAGCTATAGTCAGTTGAGAATTAATCTAAAATGGTAAAAAAAATCTAAAATGTATAATTGTAAGTAATAAAGATTTCTGATTTCCCAAAATTCAAATCTATAAACTTTATAAAAGACTTCCATTTTCTAAATTTATAATTTATAATACACAACTTTATTTTTTTTTTACAAATAGGACTTTATTTATCACTATTAAAAATCTGGATCTTAAACAGACTCTTGGACTGGTG
>NDGM010966071.1:0-11376 GCA_002564305.1 Octomys mimax
TTTCTTCTTCTTCCTAATGTTACTATTTTGCAAATGTGCTCACCTTTGCCTCAGCTTTGAGCTGCTTCGCTTCTGGTGATCTACAGAACTTTTAAAGTGAGCCTTTTGTTCTTGTTTCTTACCGTAGATCTGGCTAAAAGCCACAGGCTGTATTCATAACAAAGCCTGAACGTTGGGCTGTCTTAAAATGTCTTACGGAAGATGAATTCGTATACTGTCCTTAATATCAGTTTTCTGCAAGTTTGAGGACATGGAAAAATGTAAATAAATTTTCTTCTAGAGTATAGCATACCTGGCTTCTAGTTCAGCTGTCAATAGCATCCTTGTTCCCAGCTGCGATCTTGTAAGTCTGGCCTCTACTGCGTACATTTCTTTTACCATCCTGGTCTTTAGAGGTCTAACCCTAATCTATCAGCTTGGCCTACATCATTCTAGAGCTTCTCTAACTGGCATCTCCAAACCTTTCGAAGCTCCTCCCATGAGCCCCTGCCAAAGACTTCTGAACCACATAAGCATCCTCATGGCAACAACCCGTCTCTGTATTGAAATCCGACTTAGTTATTTCCTCATGATTGAGGCAGAATACCCAACACCCAAAACATAGAAAAGGGTTATGAGGATTTAAAGGTTTCAGCCCACACTCAACTTGGCTCCAAGGAAGAGAGGCATAGCAGAGGGGCATAGCTAAGGAGGGCTGGAAACAGAGAGGGAAGGGAGGAGATACACAGGAAGATGCATCAGTGTCCGCCCCTGGGGCCTACCTGCAGCCAGACCCCACTTCATAGTGTCAAGTCAAATATGAACTCATCAGTAGCTTAATCCACTCGCGAGTAGAGCACCCCATGATCCAATCACCTTCCAAAAACTCCATCTCTGAAAACATGAGGCTTTTGGGGGGCATTACAGACCTGAAGCATAACAGAGCAGGTAAATTTTAGCACAAGTATTAATGAGATAGGGAGTTATTGAGAATTCTACTTTTATAAGTAATTCTGTCTTTTAGTTTATTGAAAAGGAAGGTTTGTTCTAATATTGATTGCAGGATTTTTTTGTACCCATATTTGTACTCTGAGTACCTACGTTAAAGAAAACAATCTGCAACATATTGTGTTGTAATTCTCTTGTTATTTTGTTATGAAATTTTGTTTTACTTTTTTTTATTTATGTGTTTGGTACAGGGTCTCACTACACAGTTCAGACTCACAGTGATCCTCCTGCTTTCAGCCTCCCCAGCACTGGGATTACAGTTGTGCACTACCACGCATGGACGGACTCAGTAGCTATGCCCTAGGGGTGGAGCCAGTGCAGTGTGCAGGACTAGGGATTGAATCCTGGTCCTTGTGCTTGTTTTTTTGCTTTTTTCTATAAAATAAGTTTAAAAAACAAATTCTGCTTTTAATATATAAAGCTTGGTGTATTTGCATTATCCAAGTAGATATGTCAATATGCTTTTGAAGTTGGGTCAAGGTTACAGATAGGAGTATCTAGGTAGTAATAAATTCTCCGGGCTGGGTAAAGTGTGGCAATAGAAATAGCCAGCTTGGGGCCAGGGAGATGGTTCAATAGAATAAGTACTTCCCTGGCAAGCACAAGGGCCTGAGTTCAATCCCCAGTTCTGGAAAAGAAAAAAGAGAGAGAGAGAGAGAAAGAAAGAAAAGAAATAGCCAGCTAATCAAGGTCTGGAGGACTCCAACGATTTAGAGACCTCATTTATAAGAAAGAGCTAGTGAGCCCAGGTGTGGTCGTGCACACCTGTAATCCTAGCACTTTGAAAAATGAGAAGGAGCACCATGAGTTCAAGGCCAGCCTGGGCTACATAGTGAGTTTCAAGCTAGCCTGAGCTACACAGTGAAACCCTGTCACAAAACAAACAAAAAGAAAGAATTAGTGAAAATAGTGAAGAATAGGACAACTAGGTAAGTAAGAGAAAAAAACAGTATGTGGCCAAATAATAATTATTAACAATTACTGTGCCAGATGCTGCTTTGATTGCCTTAAATTCACTTCATTCAATTTCAAGAGGTTGGTTGTACTGTTATACCCATTTTAGAGACATGACTACTGAGGCATAGTGAGGTCAACAAATTTTCCCAACATTATACAGCTTATAAGTAGCAGACATGAAATTATAATCAAACCTTTCTCAAGCCAGAGGTCATTTTTTAAAAAATTTTATTTCTATTCATACATGTTTGTGATTCAAGCATTTTACAGTCATCTTGTGGAATGATTACATGTATCTATTACAGCTTTTGTTCTAATCTCTTTCCCTTTCTGTAGCCCTCCTCCCTCGTCCTCTGCTTCTCTCATCCCCTTTGGCACACTAGGACATGTTTATCTTAGCTCATGTGATGGTACGTACTGTTCACATTGGCTGGCGTCATTAGGAACCTGCACATGAGACATCTTTATTCCTCTCACTTCCCTGTACCCTGTTCCCACCCTTCTCCTTGCTTCTTTGGAACACTTCCCTGTTGGATAAGATCTGTCCCCTTATCCTTTTCTATCCATCTTTTATAGTTTTCTTTTCTTGTTCTTTGCCTCCTCAAATGGGAGATGACATATCGTAGTTAAACTTTTTTTATTTATTTCATTCAACATTGTATTTTCCAGGTGCATCCATTTTCCTACAAATGTCTCATATGTCATTCTTTATAGCTGAGTAGTATTCCATTATATAGAGATAACACATTTTGTTTATCTAGCCAACGATCCATAGGAATTCAGGCCACTTCCAGGATTTAGTTATAATGTGCTGCTCTAAACATTGTTATGTTATGTGTATGATGACAAGCTCTCAGGAGAAGATTCCTAGTAGGGGGAGAACTAAGTGACATGGCATTTCTGATTTCAATTCTTTAAGAAGTGTCCATACTGATTTCTATAATGGCTAACTAGTTTACATTTCTACCAGCAATGCAGGAGATCCGGTTTCTTTATTTACCACAACCACAGTGTCTATTACCATTTGATTTCCTAAAGATGGCCATTCTTGCCAGAGTAAGATGGAATCTTAGCATTGTTTTAATTTGCATGTTTCTAGTGACCAGAGATGTTGAACGTTTTTTCATGTTATCTGTTGACCCTTTATATTTCTTCCTCTGTGAAGTGTCTGTTCATGTCTCTAGCATATTTCTTGACTGCTTCTTTCATTTTAGGTGATTTAATTTCATCGAACTCTTTCTATAAGCTTTATATCATAGCTACATCTTCAGTCTGAGGAGTAGCTGACAAAACTTTTTTTACTTTTTTTTTTTTTTAATGTATTTGGTACAGGAACTCCCTATGCAGCTCAGACTCATAGGGATCCTCCTGTTTTCAACCTCTCCAGCACTGGGATTACAGGTGTGTGCCACCATGCCTGGTCTTGGTGACCAGCTCACCATACCCATGGGTGGGGCCAGCACAGCCTGTGGTGCTGTGCATCAAATCTTTGTCTCTACTCTTGCCTAGGCAGGCACTTAGTCTACTGAGCTATATTGCTGGCCCCAAAATACTTTTCCAAAGGTGATTTTCTTAACTAGGACATGATGATTGACTAACTTGCAAGTGAGGATTTTTGTTAATTTTTCTATCCCCTTTACAAAATGTCAAGAGTCACTGAGAGACAAAAAGGTAGAAAGATACCCACTGAATTCATTATAATTCATTATAATACTATGCTAATAGTGTTTTTCAGCCAAACACTGCTAATATAGCACAAGGACAAATAGCAGTTAACAAGTGGATACAAAGTAGGAAGTAAAACGACAGCTTTAGACAGCTCTCCTTGGAAGTTCTGTTGTACAGTAGAAGAAGAAATGGGGGTACAGCTGGAAAGGAGGACGGGGATTTGAGAGGTAAGATTTCAGGTCCTCTGGGAAGTAGACTCAAGATGAAGCGCATGAGATTTAGTGGAATGCTGATTTTCAAAGATAATGGAGAAGAGCCTGCCAGATAGCTCAGTAGATTAAACTACCTGCTTAGACAGACGCAGGAGCCAAGGTTCGATCCCCAGCATGCCATGTCTTCCCCATCCCTAGGGCATGCTGAGACTGAGATTGAGACTAGGCATGGTGGTGCACGCCTGTAATCCCAGAGCTTGGGAGGCTGAAAACTAGAGGATCACTATGAGTCTGATCTGTGTAGTGAGACTCTATAGACCTGTACTAAATACAATAATAATTAATAATAATAATTAATAATAATAATAATAATAATAATGGCAAGGAAAAGCAGAAATAGGCAGGGAAAGCCTTAGAGCCCTGACCCAGGTCTTACACCTGCGAACTTGTAAGTTTATCTCATAGGCAAGGATTCTGACCATAGTACACCTCTGAGAAAAATCTCTGTAGCCCAGTCAGCTAGCCCTGTTGTAACTGTCCATAAAGCAGTCCTTTGTAAGGCACAACAGCTGGAATGAAGGCTTTGCTGTGCCCAGTCACCAACCGCAGGTTGCTGGGGGAATCCCAGTCTTGGATTACAGACTGTAGTGGACCCAGGGGTGCTGCAGATGGAGGCTGTCACCTGGCCTCATGCCCTGCAGCTGGTGAGAAGGATTTGCTAAGCCACGAGTAGCACGTCTCCCTACCTAGCACAAGAGGGTTATGTGGTTTATGCGAGGGGGTTATAATGTTTGTGGGGTGATGACAAGCAGGATAGAAGAGTCAAGACGATTATGTAAAAATTACAAAAATTAGCACAGGACTTTATCTTATGGTGCCTCTAATAGCAAAATTGTTTTTGAGCCAAGAAAAATTCTTTCCAGTGTTCATGTATGTGGTGGCAATAAAAGTAGTTTAAGTGTATAAAAATCATTATACTAGAAGATATCATAGTGAATATCAAAGCTAAACAACTTCTATACCTTAATTTTTAAAAAAAGGAGAGAAAGTAAATTCAATTAAAAATGGCCTGATGACATTTTTTTTCCTAAAGAAGACATATACGTAGCAACAGATATATAAAAAGGTGCTCACCATTAGTAATCAGGCATCCTAATTAAAATCACAGCCATCATACATATAGGATAGTTGTTACTTAAACAATAACAAGTCTTGGCACCAACTGTACCCTTGTGTATTATTCACAGTACCATAAAATGTTACAGCCACTGTGGAAAAAGGATGGAGACTTCTCAAAAAAATAATATAACCCATATGATCCAGTAACCCACTCTGTTTATGTATTCAAAAGAACTGGAATAAATATTGTCCCGCCCTTTGGCATGAGGTACTTTCTTTGTGTGTGTGTGTGTGCGTGTGCGTGTGTGTGTGTGTGTGCGCACTCGTGCACACGCACATGCAGGGTCTCCCTCTGCAGCTAAGACTTGTAGTGATCCTCCTGCTTTCGGCCTTCCTAGTGCTAGGATTACAGGCATGAGCCACCATGCCCAGGGGTGGGACCTGCACTGCATGTGGTGCCAGGGATCAAGCCCTGATCCCTGCACTTACCTAGGCAAGTGCTTAGTCCAATGTGCTATCTTGCCAGCCCTAAGGTACTTTCTCAGAGAGCAGCTCTAATGCTGAGCCACATCCCCAGGCCTTTTATTAAAAAAAAAATTACTTTGATAAGAGCCTTGTTAAGTTGTCCAAGCTGGCCTCAAACATGCGGTGGTCTTGCATTAACTTCCTTCATCATAGACGTATACTACCATCCCTGGGCTGAAACAATGTCTTGAAAGGAAATTTTTCCTCCTGTGTTCATTACAGTATTATTCACTATAACCAACATGTAGAAAACACCTAAATACTTATCAACAGATGAATGGATAAGGAAAATGTGACACTCACAAAATGGAATATTATTCAGCCTCAAAAAGGAAGAAAATGCTGCCACAGGCAACGTTGTGGATGACCTTTACAGGTGTGAAACTAAGCAAAATAAGCCAGTCACAGGGTGACAAATGAGATAGCTCAAAGTAGTCAAAGCCATGGAAACAGAAAGAATGGCTGCTGTTAAAGCCGACGAGTAGAGAAAATGGAAAATTATTCAACAGATATGAAGTCTGTTAGGTAAGAGGAAAAAGAGAGATACTACCCAACATTGTATTACACTTATCGGGACTGCATTATACATTTTAAATATTTTTAAGAAGGCAGATCTGATGTGAAGTGTTTTTCTCCAATAAGTGTAAAAAAGTGTCAACACTCAAATCTGAATGAAGCAAAGATCCCTAAATCATCAGTTTGGGGCCACCTAAATTCATGTGGCTCACCATAACCTGAGAAGTAATATTCTAAAGTAGGAACTCAGCCACCAGCTTTGTGGTCACATCTCAAAAGTCTGGTCAGATCACATATTTAAACACTATTTTCTTGTAGGTATTTGATTTTACCCAATGAGCCCCCAATACTTGATAAATAAGTAAATGGCATTAAAACTGTTTTTCTCTTGTGTCTTCAACATCATGATATAAAGGTACAACAAAGAGGCTTGCAAGATTGGGTGCAAAGGCAGTTTGTGTAAGATTACAGAACCAAGTTATTGTTTTCTATAACCTGGAAATCCTTTTTCAGTGTTGAAATGGTATTAAAGCAAACAGTGGACATGAGATAAACCACTGGAAAATATAAAACACTATTTAATTGAACACAAGGTCAATAGCAAAGGTTGTATAAAAGTTCAGGGATTCACACTGTATAAGCCTTATTTGGGCTGAAAGACAAACTGTATACCAGATTATTTTTAAAAGAACACACACACACACACACCACCCTTCCAAGTTGAAAAAGCTTCACAGATTTAAAAAAAAAAAAAAAAGACAAGATCTATGTGTTTTAGCTCAAGGTATATATTCAGTTTTTTAATTAATACGGTGTCTGTGGAAAAGAATATATTCTTTCTCAAAATCAACAGGTTTCCCATTGTAAGTGCCATAATTCTTGAGATGTCAGTTGCTTGGGAGATTCTTGGTGAAAATTACTCTAGTAATGTCTGGCATCATTAAGACAATAATATTGAGACATACAAAAATATTCACAGCTACCCTCTGTTCCCTGGGTATTTGGAACAGTAATCCCATATGGCTAATAGTACTTGTTATGTAGATAGAGAATGATTCCAAAACAATAGAAATCACCAAGGGACAGTAAGAGGGAGTTAAAAATGAAGGGAACCTTGTTTTTCTGGTGAAAATAGCAAGGCTAGCAACTTCAGCTGGTGACTGCCAATTCCATGTCCCCTTTCAAGCCAACTTAGATTGCTAATTTGTCCATACACTTGACTGCAGAAGAATTTAATTTATTTAACCACTTACAGCAATGTCAATACAGACAACTGACTTACGAAGCTACAAAAAGTTCAGATAACTCATGGATATCTACAAGTAAATGTGAGTGGAAAAAATAAGAAGCCTCAAAACTCTCGAGTGTCCTAGCTACAGGCATAAAATTAGTGCCTCTGCGCCCCTTGGAGGACAGTGATGTGGGTCGCTCTGGCAGTGCTGCCTCTTGCTCTGGCTGCCTTCTGGGAAGCGCAGGCGTGGGTGTAACGTCATACGCTGGGAGATGCCGTAAGTGCTCCATTTTCACAAAGACCAAGAAGGAATGAGAGAAAATGGTTCTCATGCTCATAAATCAGGAACAATAATAACTGCAGAGCAAAACTGATTTCTGTGCACTCAGACAATGAGATTCAGTTAATGCCACAAGCTCTTTGTTTTGTGAAAGGTAAATTTTCTCCAGGCTGCAGAGAACAGCAATAATTATTCAGAATTCCTGAAGTAGGCTAACCATTTGTCCAGAGGGCAAAGAAATCCTGCTTGACTAGCTTCTGCTCGAAACCAGTGTCAAGTTCCTGACCTTATGAACTCCCCAGAACAGTATTCAGAGGCAAAGGAGGAGCTGTTCTCTTTAGCTTCTTTCTTTTTTAATTTTTAAAATAAGAGCAAGTAAGGTAGGGATGCTTGCACTGGCATTCAGTTTGCTCCTGAGAGGCAACTGCTTTTTTTGACAATAGATTGTCATCCTTTACCAATTGGGTGATATTTTCTTAGTGTCCCCTTTTTTAAAAAAGATAATATTAAGAATCCTTTCTAGGCTGGGCATGGTGATGCATGCCTCTAATCCCAACCAGCACTCAAGAGGCTGAGGCAGAAGGATTGCTGAATTCAAGGCCAGTCTGAGTGACATAGACCCTGTCTCAAAAGAAAAGCAGCCCCCAACCCTTTTGTTTATGGTGAACCATGCTAGTTGATAAGCATTACCCTGCTTCCACTTTTATAGTTTATGTTGATGAGATGTTACTGTAGACATCACATACATTCTACATATACTCCTATGTCATTAAAAAAAAAAATCCTTCAAACTCAAAGATTAAAAATACACTTAGCAAACAAGAAAACAGCCAAAAGAAGAAAGGGATCAACCCTTCTGAAGGTTGTGAGAAATCAACTTTCATCTTATTATCTACTGATCTTTTCCTCTGTTTTCTCAGTGGAACTGTTGACATGGTTCCAGAACTGGAGGAGAGAAGAGACTTAAGTGCCTAAAGCAGAAGCTCAAACCGTGGGATGCCACAGATCTTGAAAATTTCCTCTAAGGGAGAGTTCATGAGTTCAAGCACAGTGTGTACAGAATTTCAAAACTCCTCTGAAATGCATTAATGGGTCCCTGTCCCAATGCTTCCAAACATCGCATGAGTCCTGTGTAAAGATGGGGGGTGTTAGTTCTGCTCTACTAAGTTTTGAAAGACTTGGGTACCCTCTTCACCCCCACCTAACTCTGAAGTCCTTAGTTCCTCTCAGACCACTGCTCTCAGCTCTGCTGAAACATAGTTGGGTCAGCATCAGCAAGGACCGCTGCTTCACAAGCGGTGGTTATGAAGCAAATGCTCTGCCCAATCTTCCGCTAAAGACAGTTCTTAGAACTTCAACCACACATAATGTGTTGCAAAACTCACTTGCATAGCCCTGGAATTCACTCTTGAGAAGACACAGGATTTCAAAGCTGGCTTGCACTGGGTGGTTTTGCAGTTGCCTGAATGACACGATCTGTCAATTTGAACTTTGATCTTTGGGGAAACACAGCCCCACCTCGAAATACTCCTCCTAATCAGCTTGGATAATGCTCCTATTTGTGAATTCAAAGATTAAAAGTATTTGGAGAAAGAACTAACTTCTTTCTTCCTGAGACATTCCCTCCAGGGCAAGCTGCAGTTAGACTTGGAAAAGTGGGGAGGGCAAGCTTATCATTTTTTGTTTCCGATCCCATAGTATCCCAAGCTGTCAACTCAGCAGCTTTCACAAGCACTAAACCTACTTTTAAAAAAGGAGAGCTTGAAAGTGTTGTACCATTAGCTATTCTGATTCTAGTTCATGCCAGGAAGCAAAGGTTCTTATTATACCATGTTCTATTTTTGATCTCATCTGTATCAACAGCCTGAAGTCTCAGCATAGTAATAGCGGGGAAATTCTTTGATGATAATTGGAAACTGCTCTGTCTTGCCCCTTATGTGATCCAATCTGACTGTCAATAGGAGTGTCATCTGGGCTGGAAAGAGCCACAGATGAGAAAAATGCAAACCTGAAATCTATGTGGAGGGTATAGAGGCAAGTCAGAGCCTCTCAGGAAAGTTCTGGGGTTATGCTGGGTTACAGAGGGAAGAGGGTGGCTGGCCCTCCCTTGGTGTTGTCTGGCTTTCTGCACATTAGCTGACCATCATTCGAATTCTTGGACTGTGCTACTTTTGCTTTTCTGCAGAAAACACCGTGCAGCAAGGAAAGTAAGACCACACGCCACTTATTGAAAACAAATATAACACCAGGCTTTAGAACGCGGTCCCTTGTCGTCATGATCAAGATTGTAACAAGAACAGGAAATGGCACAGCACGAATCCGTTTTCATGATAACGATCTTGTGAATGTAAAGAACATAGGAAATGGAACAAATGTCACCATTCCATCGCCGCCTTCAAGTGGTAACCTCCCTGTCCTCCTCACACGCCCTACTTAGGATCCTGGCTAAAGTGCAAAGAAAATTGCAAGGCAGACTGAGGCACCAGGGGGCCAGTGGAGCCCCCCAGCAATCTGTGTGCCAGTGGGAGTCTCCTTCAGACTCTGCTGGGCTTCGGAATTCCTTAGGGCTAATTCCTTGACTCTGGCCTGAATAAAGCAGGTCAGACATGGAGGGAAACAAAGAAAGCTAAAAACCGAAGAGGCCTCTGGGAATAGGTGCTCTGTTCACCAAGCTTATCAGGATGAAGAAGCCCTGACCTTCCCCTAAATAGAAGCAGCACACAAAGAGAATGGCTCAATGCTTTTCTTCTGTCCACTCCTCAGAGCTCCTCTGCTTATTGAGGAAAATGGATCTTCTATCTCACGTTCCTCTCTTTCCTCTATCTAAAGAGGTTGTAACTCAATTCGGGCTCATCGAAAAGTGTAAAGGAAGATCTCGGCACCACAAGGAAGCCAGAAATGGTCGAGGTCAGTCAAGCTAGGTCAGAGCTGGTGCTGTCCTGCTCGGTTCCTCTTTGACCTGGGCATGTTTTCCAGGGGATCTGTTTCACTTGGAAGTCTCTTTAAGTAACACTAGTGTGAAATTTACAATAAATCATCTCACCCTGAGATGACTGCTTCAGATAGGAGGGGGAGTCGTGAGGAATGGTGTCTAAATTTGCCAAATAAATACTAGGGAAGATGAAAGCCAGATTGCCTGGAGTTCTGTGCCCCCCTCCCCCCTCACCAAATGTCACTCACTCTGCCCAGCTGGCTAATAACTCCTGACGTGGCATCCAAGTAGCTGCACTATACATTTTCGTCTGGGGATTTGTCCAGGCAAGCAAGCCCGAGTGTACTTGATGTTTCAGGCCTCTTGGATATCTGTTCTTCCTGATGATATCCTAGCAGCCAAGTGGCCCTGATTGGTTAATAAGGAACGCGATAGTGTTCCTTGTCCTGGTTATTTATCACTCATTAAGTGATGCTAGGAGATTCTCAGGCAGTTTCCCATGTCAAGAGTGAAATCTGTGCCCTCATAAGATGCCACGCATGCCTTTGTGTAAGGCACGTCAGTTTCCTAAGTATCCTTGCAATTCCCAAGATGGATTACGCTGGAGGAAGCCCTACATTGCAAATGACCTAAAATTCAAGCACAGGACTGAAAAATAATCACATGGATACAGCCTTACAGGAGAAAAAGAATACATTTAAAAACTGGCTTAGTCATTTTTCATCTCTAATGTCTTCTAGCTGTCTTAGCAGACTGTATAGAATGGTGGCGAATCAGAATAGTGGGGCTGCTTCACTCACTTCAAAACATTCTATAATACTCTATTTTAAAAAATCATGATTGGGGCAGCGAGACCCTAGGACTGATTATTAAACAGATTTCTGTCTTTTTACTCTTTACTTCCCTAAGTTTCAAATGATTAGCTTTTTCTTTTTTTTTTTTTTTTTTT